>CM067222.1:17563609-17639480 GCA_034190945.1 Octodonta nipae
GTTCCTTTTTAACAGATTTGAAAATAAAAACAGTTTTGTGTATTCTCGCCATAACTCATAGCCTTAGTATCTTGTTCTCTGCCTGTATGAGAGTGCTGATTAGTGTCAGTGTTATTGTCGTTTTAATTTCATTAAGTGCACCTAATAATATCAGAAAAATGGTTAGTTTTATAGAAATGCACAAATTAACCATTCTACAAATGATTGGTTATGTAGATAACAGACGAACACAAATGGAAGGTGTCAGCTTATTTTACGAAAATTTTCCAAATTTGCTGCCTGTATCCAAGGAAGAATTAGCAAAATAGAACAACAGTTTCGCGAGCTTGGTTATGTAAGACAGATACAAAAAGTAGCTGCTCTAAGTGATAATACGAAATTGGATATTATGCTTGAGTTTCAAGAAAACCCACATAATTCTGGTCGCAAAGCAACCCCACGGTTCAACGTTAGCCAGACATCAATTTTTCGAATATCAAAGGAAAGGTAAATGTATCCCTATAAAATGATGCCGACTCAGGAGCTCATGGAAGACGATTTCGATAGGAGAACGTATTTCTGTGAATAAATGATGGTAAGTAAGATTTGATAACAATGTGATCCAATTAAAAGATGTTTTGTTTTCTGATGAGAGCACATTTACACTTCACGGTCATGTTAATCGTCAAAATTGCCGCTATTGGTGTAACGCGACTCCTCTCCTTCTGAAAAAGTTAATGTTTGGGCAGGAAATGTTGGAAATCATACCGTAGGTCCCTTTTTCATTGATAGCAACTTGAAAGGAGGTAAATATTTCGAACTGTCCCAAAATATATGTCGCGCCAACTTTGACAAACTTATATCCTGATCCAATAAGCCCACAAGTTCCTGCCAATACAATATGGCTTCAGCAGGATGGAGCTCCGCCTCATTACGAAATCAATGTTCGGCAGTACCTGAACCAAATGTTTCCAAATCCGTAGATTGGGAGGCGCGGATCTATAGAATGGCTAGCACGATCTCCTGATTTGACGGCAAAAACTTTTTGTGACGATATTCAGTAATGTTAGAAGACATTTCTATACCAGATTAGCATGTTGCCAAGATGTTGGCGGAGAGCATTTTGAACATTTCCTACATTGACATTAATGTTTTTTTTTGTTTTTGTTCATCCTATTAAGAAATAATCAGTATATTAGGTTTTTAGTGTACCTAATGTAGCAAATGTTCAATTCAATTCAATTTATTAGCAAAAAATACAATTATAGTTGTTACAATGAGATTGTCACTAACATTATTACCAAGGTAACAGTAATAAGTAAAAATATCAAACATTAATGTTAGAATGGTAAATAAGAGAGAAAAAAATGAACACCTAAGCATAAGCTTGTGTTGTGTCCAAGAGAACATTCAAGTATGTTTAAGTTAGTGCTAAATTCATTACAATTAAAATCTGCTACTTTACTAACCAAGACATTCATATATACTCATACCTATATACATAAACATATACTCATATATACACACAGACAGATATACTCATACTAACCCATACATACCCTTAATTAATATATATTTATAATATTCCATTTTACTAGTCACTGATACATACCCTTAATTAATATATATTTATAATATTCAATTTTACTAGTCACTGAGAATAAAATAATTACAATAATACAAAACAACAAAATATAACTACATAAAGTATAACTAAACATGAATTAGAAATAGAGATATGTAAATAAGGGTATTGTTCTTTAAATAAAGTAATTTATTTTTAGTGTTTTGATTATACCAGAAGGGCTAATAAGCTATCATAGTTCTGGGCTATGTATAATTTAATTTTATTGAACTGTTTCTTGGTTAGTTTTTTGAAAATTAATGGAATCACATTGTATACTTTTATACCGTTATATAGTATGCATTTTTGACATACAGTTTTATTCATTCGCTCAGATTTGAGCAACTGTTTATCAAAAGTCTGGTGTTATGTGGATGGTTTGTTTTAATTGAGGTTATTCCCTGAATGTATCGTCTTTAGCAATTCATTAATGTAAAGACCTCGCACGTTCAATATTGTCTGTGTAATATAAATATGCTTGACACTTTGACGATTATTTAACCTAAAGATTATGTAATTTTGACATACTTCTATTTTTTTTTAAGTGCGTGTTATATGCCGCATCCCAAACGCATATACCACACCTTATTATGGAATCGACTAGACTATTATACACTATAAGTAAAAGCTTTTTATTTAGTAAATTACGGAGAGTGTAGAATTTATAGGTAAGCTTTTTAACATCTGAGATTGCATTTTGCGCTTTATTCCAGGCTTCTTCTCATGTTGTCCCATTTACATATTAGTACAGTATCATCGGCATGAGAGACTATACTACATCTTTTATAAGATAGCAAATTATTAACAAAAATTAAAAATAATGTAGGACCTAAGACTGTGCCTTGTGGGATTCCGGTTTTCACAAATCTTTTATTACTAATGTCATCTCCTATTCGTACTTGTTGCGATCTTTCTGACAAGTAATTTATTAAAAAGTTTTTGTTTGCTATTTTCTCCCCAATTTCTACAAAGAAGTCATTGAAATGATTTGCTATTTGTTTTGGGTTGCTAATTATTTTGTTATCGATACTGATTTTGTTTATAGTGCTTTTGTTTGATGGAACATTTGTGACATCATTTATGACTTCCCAAGTTTTCTTATAGTTTGAGTTACATTGCTGTAATTTATTTTCATAATAGTCATTTTTTTAAGTTTTTATTAATGTACCTAGGAAGTTTCTATACTTCTTATATTCTTCTAATGTTTTATTGTGTTTATTTTTTAAGAGTTTCTGTTTAAGCATATCTCGCTTTCTAATGGCCGTTAGTATTTCACATGTCATCCATGGTTTTAATTTTTGTTCCCTTGCAGTTATTTTTATTTCTGTTGTTGATTGGCTAATAGTGGCAGTAAACTGCTGGTAAAATATATTTACGGCGGATTGAGGTTCTTGTGCAGCGTATACCTGATTCCAATTTGCATTTTTTATTTTATCCAATAAAAGTCTTTCATTCAGCTTTTTGATGAGTTTCGGTATTTGAATTTCTTGACGCTTTTCTTTTTGAAATCTTATATTATAAATTAGGGGATAGTGATCAGTTAAACTATTATTAAGAACTAGAGCATTAACTTGCACTTTATGTGTGAAATAAATTAATTTCCTATTTTTATGTTAATTTTTGTAATAAAACTAAAAACACCTAATATTCCCGAGACAGTCAAAGATAGGTGTAGGACATAGTACATAAATTATGGAGAATCTAAAAAATAAATACTATACAGGGGCTTGTATTTAAAATAAGAAAGTTGGTATTGACCACTGTCACATGACACACCCTGCATTTTTTTGTTGAAAAAATGCGCTTTTAAAAATACAAATCAACGTGTACAAGCGTTTTCCCAACAATCCCTCCTTTATTCGTTATCGAATTTATTCCATTTGGCTGTTCCACACTGTATATTATGTGGCACTGTTTTCAGATTTCAGAACTAATATTTTCAGAATTCATTCACTAAAAAATATATGATAAAATCTTGGTCGGCAAATAAATAATTTACATTGGAGTTGAGCAAATAAATTTAAATTCAATCATTATCTTAGTTTCAAAAAAAATATGTAGTAGTTCGCACATAAAAAAATTACCCAAGCAATTTGTTTGTAGGGTTGACGATATATTGTTTTAAAAGTATGATGAAACGTAAATTTTTATCAACTAACCGAGTTTGATAGAGAGCGTATTGTGGGACTGAAAGGAAGCGATTTTTCATTCATCAAAATTGGCAGGTGAACCAGTAAGTATCTCAGTACTGTGGCGAGTTGTTGCCAAGCCTGTGAAATAATAAAAATCTAATGAAAAACTTTAGCTTTTTAATGTTTCAGTATTTTATTCAAAAACTCGACATATGTTTCGCCTTTTGAGGGCTTTTTCTAAGACTACAATAGAAAAAGCCCTTAAATAAAATACTGAAAATTAAAAAGCTAAAGATTTTCTTTAGTATTTTTATTATTTGAGATGTTTTATAAACAACCCAGTGCAACTTCAGTTGAAATTATTATCCGTGAAAGTTCTAACACGAAGATCTAGGAGTTTAAGACGTTTTGGATTGTTTTCTTACGACCTTTATTTTCTCTTACTTCTTACCCTTGAACATCTTTGGTTATTGGTGACGGAAGTAGATTCAGTTTGAGTATTTCGCATGGCAAGACGTGTGTGAGAAAGTAATTGCATCAAACTGTGTGAGAGTTAGGACATTAAGAGCTATCGCATAAAGCAGTGGACCGCAAGTTGTTTTCATCAGAGGTAACACGATTGCCCAACGAACATCTATAAAACGTTTTAATTTGCGCAATCATTGTTGTGAGACAAATCTGTGTATACTAGATGTGAGTCGTGTACGTTTTAAATGAAATTACTTTACTAGTTACATTTTACTTTACTAGTTGATTTTACAAGCAATCTGTTTTTAAGTAACCGGATATGTAGAATTCCCAATTGGAAGCGATGACACACACTCAAGCAAATAACCCTAATGAACATGCGTCTCGCACCACCAAGGACTAACTTCTCAACAAATAGGAAAAGTAGTTAGAGAAATTAACAAGGCTGAGTCAAATATAGTAATTTTGAACAAAAAATATTCGGAACTGTAGAAGGTAGCGAACGAATTATCTACGAAAACAGTTGAAGAAGACACGACAATGAAACAAAATCTATCTTGAAAAGAACAAAAAAGCTGAGAATGCGCAATTCCAACTCGACTAGCACGAAACCAAAAGACGTCACATCGTATTTAAACAGCGTTATCCTGATTAGGTCCCTGAAGACATAACGAAGAAATAAAAACGAGACACTCGTTTCTCACTGAAATGTATATCAAAATGATGCAAAATTGGTTGGGGAAAGTCGACATGATCTATATCGACGTCTTTCCGAAGAAGTGTTTCCCTAGTTGAGGAAACAAAAAAGGATAAGGAACGATTCGTCTCGTTTCAATTTCGAAGCAGATAGGAAAGAGATTAAGAACAATGATCAGGAGACAAAAAGATGTGCGGCTATGCAGTACTGCCACTTATCTTGCACACTGCATCAGTTGATCAGATCAGTCGGAAAAAAAAACCAGCCACAATAGATTTATTGAAGATACGAAGGTGATTTGAATAGTTGGACAGTCGGCCTAGAAGAAATATTTACAGAAAACGATGGGCAACACCCGAAAAAACTTGGGGTGATTCAGTATCATGGCTGATGCTACATCCACGTGGTCAAGACACATGTTCTGCCTTATACTAGGGCATATACAATCCATTGTGTCAGTAAGAGAATACACTAGTCCATGCAGACAGAGCTAATTTGGACTACTTTGATCATAACTAAATTGTATTGTTAGTTTAGCCCCGAAGACGACGTTGAGGATGTATCTCTTTCTTTTTACATCGACTCACTTGGGGCTCGTTTCGGTTGATCCTGGGTACCAGCCATATTGGAATAATTAACTATATTAGCCAACAGTCATGGAGCTGGAATTATAGAAAGCAAATCGAAAATCTAAGCGCTTCTCTCTGACGATTATTCACAATTTTCTCGCTGGTAATAAAAAACTGGTTTTGACTGTAAATAAATTAATGTCCCAGGAAACTCGCCGTTGCTATCGATTAACAATTAACCTGTACTTCATTCTGTCTGATGGTCTACAAAAGTAAATTCGAACAAATTGAAAAATCCACTCAGCTGTTAAAATTGTTTACGCGGTGTAAATATGAAACTCTCCGCAGATCATAATTAATCGGTAAACCAAACATTGTTTTAGCGGAACGTCCATCTTTCAATTTTCAAAGGCAATTAAACCTGAAAAACAAAAACTGTCGACCTCGTTGATCGATTGCTTCAAATCTCAAAGTGTTCCTATTTACTTTCGAAGGAAAATAATTAAAATATTATATGAGGAATTTAATAATTGCTAGGCACATAATGTTTTAATATGTTTAGACAAACTACATCACTGAATGTACATAATGTTTATTTGAGCCTCTGGGGCATCTTGGGAAAGCAGATTATTCTGTTGAAATTATCCAGCACGGTTTATGTGTATATAATCCTTAAACAGCTTCTAAACTAAACTGCCAAAGGAGAGGTACAAGAATTTTCCTGCATGTTTAAGAAACTACATCCATGTATATAGCTTCATAGAATTTTCAAATACGTATTCAAACGTTCTCCTTGCTCTCTGAACATTTGTGACGCAAACATGTAAAAGCCGATATACAGGGTGTTCCTAAACTGGAGGTACGAACGAAAAGGGGAGATTCCTTGATTAGTTTTAGGAAGAAAAAGTCCCATAAACATGGGTACGCAAACGTTTCGTTTTCAAGATACAGAGTGTTAAAGTTTCATTTATTTTTCAAGTTTGCGACGTGAAATGTGGTTCATGCACGACGGTGCTCCTGCTCATTTTTCACTTTTGGCTAGGGAGTATTTGAACGAAAATTATGTAAACGAGGTGGACATCAGTCATGGCCCGCCAGATCCCTAGATTTAAACAGTTTAGATTTCTTTCTATGGGGCCATCTGAAATCTCTAGTGTACATAACGCCAGTGAAGGACAACAGTGGACAGTGTTCCCGAAAAAATATCACCCTGTAGATTTGCAATCGAAATTGGCATGTCACAAGGTGTAAACTCTTAATTGTAATATCTATGCCAAATTTAATTTGAACATCTTGTGAAGTGCAGATACTATGAGAAAAAAACTTGAAAAAAATTGAAAGTTTAACAGTCTGTATCTTGAAAACGAAACGTTTGCGGACCCATGTTTATGGGACTTTTTCTTCCTAAAACTATTCAAGGAATCTCCCCTTTTCATTTGTACCTTCAATTTAGGATCACCCTGTATATTTAATAATAATCTCACCAATAAAATATCTATAGAACGAGGAGTATTCTTTACCCGGCATTATTAAATATATCAAAAATCAACTATGTGAAATTAAAATGTCCTCAGATATGCGGATGATACAGTAGTTATATCAGAAAGCGTCGAAGATCTGTATATCAGGCTTGAACATATTCAAAAGGTGAGAGAAGACATGGATATAAAAATTAACGTAAATGAAACCAATTTTTTGATCTGTAGTCATAACCCACAACTGGGTATTTGACTTAAACTAAACAAAATTTCAAAACAAAGAGTTCACCAGTTTTATACTTGGAAACTATCATAAGGGACCAACCGGATCCAAACATAGAAACTAAACGAGAATAGAAATGACAAAAACCACTTTTACAAACATAAGAATATTTCTACATAGAATAAGACAACAAATGGTTAGGTGATATGTTTCATCGGTTATTTTGTATTAGGTGGAAGCATGGACCCTGATATTGTCAACAATGAATTCCCAACAAAGAAGTGCTAAGCAGAATCATCAAGAACACGGAAATACTAAGGATTTTTAAACAATATAATGCTATGCCTGTGCCATGTGTTGAGAGGAGCTCGTTATAGGATTTTGAAGCTGATGATTAATGAAAAAATTGAAGGTCGAAAAGGAGTAGGATTAAAACATGTTTCTTGACTTAAAAATTATAGAGATTCGACTGGGATACGCAACGCAGAACAACCCTTACACATCGCGGAAGATAGTGAAACATTTGCTATGGTAATCGCCGAGGTCAAACTTCTATGATATTCCCGAACAGACAGACCACCGTTGATTTTCACACAGAATTGATATTTAAATCCACATTCCATATTGTTGTTTGGGTTTTCAAAAAATGAAGCAGCTACAGTCGTGGGAAGAAAATAATTGTTATTTAATAATTTTTTTATCTTCTAATTTAAATATGAAAAAAGTGCAATGTTCGCAGTTAAACTTAAATAGCAAATGCCAGAGATTCTTATCTATTAAGAAAACGGATATGTTTTAAATGTACCTGGAAAAAATAAATAGCTCAACTTTAATGAATTTAAAATTCTCTTTGATATATAATTCTTATCCAGTGTGTGGACGACAAGAATCGGACAAACCTTCTGGCACAAGGGGTGGACTGTTGCTGAAAGCTTCCCCGAACCTTTACCTACCAGGTTATATTATTATATCTATTTTTTTAATGTGAAAATTATTTACTCGTTGTCTGTTTCCCAAGGTAATTAATATTTATATCAGGTTTTTACTGCAATTAAATACAACTGAGGATGAAATATTAATAATAATTTAAATTCTCTGATACAGGAGATTACTTAACACATATGTTACGTATGTCTTTGTTTCTTCTTAAGTTTTGTAATCTGAGTGAAACTAAATTAACAAGTGAGTTCATGTCGTTGAAACGGACGCTCGGGCGTTTATTCTTTTATTTATTTTATTTACATTATCAAGAATGCACTATTTAGGTATTTATGTCGTGTATGACATTTCCATGTAGTATTTGTGATAATAAAACTGAGATGTTTATTTCTTACATTCATATTAGGCATGCTAAATAAAAATCTCATACATAGGTCAACAAAGTATTCATAAAACATAAATATGGTTGACAATACTTTCGTCCAATATTTAAATAACACAGAAGTTTATTATTTATCGGTGAATACCCCATGGCTCCATAGATCCAATACATATAACATTCAAAAAACAAAATAGTCAAATTATATTGGAACAACTATTTGAATATAGAAAAACTTAACAAGCAAATAAGGTCCGATAAAATTTATCTCACCTTATTTAGTTTCTGAAGTACTTAATGCATTGTAGATGACTTTGATATGACAACTTAATAAATGGCCAAGCTGATTGACAGTGATTTTTGGATTCTTGCTTTGGGGACAACATGGAATTCTTCATAGAAATCGGTGCCTTTAGTGATTCGTAGGTTTGGGTATCTAAGGTATGTTGTGCTCTCTCTATACTTCAGTGAATCAGTTATACCTAGACGAGCCTGACATATCCCTTTCTATACCATGCAGGCAAAAGTAAACCTGTGCAACGTAAAACATCGACTGATACAGACGAAGAGTTTAATACCTTTTCTTAAAAACTGTCAAAATCAAAACAATGGACATCACTCTCCAGCTCTAGTAACGGGAGGCCTCAAATAAAAAATTGTGGTAAAATAAAAGAAAAAGTACTTATAGGTCGTACATTTCTACATACACGCCAATTATAGGAAATCAACACTTTTTCTCCACACGAAAACAAAAAAAATCGTGCACCAGTAAAAAATTACGAACGACAATACCATGTCGAGCAAAAAACAAGTAACGCGAGATGTAACAACCTTAAATTAATTTAATTTAATAGGCATTTTGAAAATAAATGTAAAACACAGGAGAAAAATTAAAGTGGGATGTAACAGAATACAGAAAATAGATGCACTTAGTTTACGTGAACAATAAAATTATGCTATGAAGCTATAATATCTTAGCCAGAATACCAAAAATATAATTTCTGTTTAAAAAAGAACCGACTGCAACTGGCTTAAAATAAAAACCGTTAGGAAACCGTGTGCAATCAATTACTATTTTCTGAAATATATTCTTATTTTATATGATATAAATTACAATTATATTGATTATTTTAGCGTATTCATATCTCTGTCATTTTCTTTCCTCTCTAATTATTTGTGCAACCTTAATTCAACACCACATAATGTTGAAAATGACTTTAAACAGAAAAATCTACAGAACTAATGTAATAAATAATTAGAGTGAAACATTAATTAAAGGAAATAAGGTAATGAAACGTCTTAGATCGAATGAAAAGTGACACATTAGCATTATTAGATACAAAATTTAGTGGGAATATTTCAGAACAATTGATTTAAACAATCTGGATAATATATAGAATTTATCAATCACAGAATGGATGAAAAACAACAACCACCAACAGAATAGCTAAGGAGAGAGCAGCGAGTCCTAACCTAAATTGTTTACACTAGCTTTAGAAGAACTATTGAATAGCTAAAATGCGACACCAAAGGCAGTAAATTTGCAGACGAGATAGTACTAATTAATAGGTAACAACCTCAGAGAACTAGATGAAGTGTTAAATGAATAAAACAAAAATGCTGAGATATGAAGACGTCATCATATTTATAGAAACAAATAAGCTCAAAAGGGTACACCAATATATATAAAGGCCATTATATTGGATTGAGAAAAAAGCTAGCACCCAGAAATTACAAGGCGTATACGACTATCATGAGTAGCTTTCAGCAAACCAGGATAAATTCTAAGATACAATTTGATACCTATAAATCCGAAGCGAATAGTATATAACAGGTGTATTTTATCTTATCTTTACAGTCATGTTACTAAAAGCAACCAGGCTAACAAAAGCAGTTGCAAAAAAAAAACTATCAACAAGCTCAAAACGCTATGGAACGATGCATGCTGGTAATCTCACTTGGCGATAAAACAAGAAATGAAAACATATAATTCAAGAACTGATAAAGATAACAGTGTGGAGACCAAAACAAACTAAATGAAGTGCAGGATGTCCATAAAAATGTTGGGTGGATGACACTAGGGAAGTGGCAGGTATTCCGCGTAAAACACAACACAAAATGGAATAAAATGCTATAACGGAGACCTATATCCAGAAGTGGTAGACTGGGGTCGATAATTTTAGACACCAAAAAAAATTAGTAGGATGAAACCGATTGGAAAGGTAAGAAAATACAACAACTATAAAAGGGAAAATAATTTACCGACCATCTGAGGTAAGGAGTGAGATAGGGTGGGGTTATAAGAGTAAAAAATGGTTCATACAGATTTCCCGCAAAACTGCAAGTTGTAGGGAAAAAGTTAAGAAAAAAAAGTTGTAGCTAATAAACAGACCTAGAAATGTTGTACGAGTATAACACTTTTTTCACATAACTTCAAAATGTATGTAAAAAATCGAAAAAACAAAGATTTTGGTTTCTTATTTTTATCTTTTGTTTTTTTTCACGAATTTTGGTGAAACAAAAAGGTAATTTTTCACACAATTTCGTAAAAAATAGTAAAAGATAAAAATAAAAAAACAAAAACTTGGTTTTTGAATTTTTCACACAAATTTTGCGGTTACGTGAAAATAGTATAAACACATAAGTTGTAGATCTTTTTGTTAGTTACAACTTTGCCAATTAACTTTTTTCTATAGGACATGCAGTTTTGCCAGAAATCGAGATAAACCGTTTTTTAATGTCTTGGGTATTTGTTAACTAAAACCTATTCGAACAATGATGATGAGTTTCTATTTAATATTTTATATTCCATTATTATGCTAGAGTTCAATATGTTACTTGAATAGACCAGTTAATCTGCGAATTCTTTCGAGTTATTTTTATTGCAGGATTCACAGGGACACAGCGTTACATACAGAAAAACAATGGGCTTGGGGTATCTGTAAGCTAGTATTCCCAGAAATATTTCGTGATTAAATATTATATTGGAGATTTCAATCAGTTGAAGGAACTGCAGCTAATGAAGGTTCCTTACTAGACACAATATATTGTCTCCCGTTCAATGTTTGCTGAATAAATAGTAATTTATACAAATGCCGTTCTATAAATTAAAAATAGTAGTTCTGTTTTTTCTGGATTTGGACCGCGACATTTTTTTCAAGGCTATCCAGTTGGTCTTTAAGCACGGTACCGAACATTCAAACATCACATGCACGATGGAAATTGAGCTCAATGGATACCTGCCTTTCCTGGGCGTGTTGGTTTCACAGTTGCCAAATGGTCGTCTGGACCATACTGTATACAGAAAACCAACACACACCAAAAGATAACGTCACGCCTGGTCCCATCATCATAACTCTCAGAAACAGTGAGTCGTGAACTCTTTGGTGCATCTCAATTTCCAAACCCAAAAGTTTGAGAAGGGTTCTTAGGTAGATGGTAGCCTACTAAACAAGGCTACAGCAAACGAGAGATTCGCAATTCCATTTCTCGTCACCAAAATCATCTTCCTAAGAAAGAATTGTTACCTAGTAAATCAGTAGCATCTTTGCCACATATAAGCAAGATCATGAATAGGATTGCGAAGCTTCTCCATAAGCACGAGGTGAAAACAGACTATAAACCACTATCCAAAATCTCACAAGTGTTACCGTTTCCAAAGGATAAACAAAATGATCTTTAATCCAAGAGTTTCTATTCCATTCCATGCTCGTGTGAAGCAGTATACATCGGTGAAACAAGTCGATCTATAAACACCCGTCTATGTGATTACAAACGTAGTTTTTAATTCCACTAAGTACCTTCAATCCTTCTTATACCTGAAATTTCGGGGGGGCGATTATTATTTCTTCGTTGGCTAGATCTAAAGTGTTAGTCAATTACAATTTGTGCTTCAGTGTGAGAAGTTTCAAAGTGTGTTTGTGAGAAAAGACTAAACGAATGTAGTCGCCGCAAGGTTAGTAAACGTCGAATGACTTTGTTTATATGTTTGTTCAGATATAGTTCAGATATATTAATAAATTTAGTTGAATAAACGACGCAGTCTAAATCCGGAAAAAGCAGAATCAGCTATGACTCTGGCCGCGAAAACCTACGTTCTCACTCGATAGTACTTACGATCTGTACAGTCACTGAGTCTAGATTAATCAACAGTTATCAGTGACCTTAATTAAATATTTAATTTTCGGGCAACCTAACAATCGAACAAGATTGTTATAAGTCGTAAGTAAAAAAATATATTCCACAAATTTCCTGTATAAAACCAATTAATAAAACCGATAAAAATTGAAACCACTAAATTTCACGAAACATTTCTAATTAAAAATGATAATAAGCCACAAATATAAAACCACACAAAAACAATGACCGTGGGTATCCCGTATACCACAATGAATTAAAAGCAGTGAACATTGAGAATAACAAAAAAATAAATATTTATAAACTATTGCTCAAAGTTCAAAATCATATATAATACTAAAATTCAAAAAAACTGTTGGGAAATTAAAGTTAGTCATAATGACTATGAATATCGTTATTATAAAAAAAAATTGAAATAATGAACATAGGTAGATACTAATGTACTTCCACATCACATTTGATCAAAATCCATCCAGCATCTTTACCTAATGACTTGTCAGTGAATTTCTCTATTTTCACAACGAAATTAGTAACTTACTCGCGGTAAAAAGTATCCGGATATTAATACAGGTACTGAGGTACTCTCACACCAGATTTTCTCTGGATAACAGATCCTACATGATGTATGCTAAGGCTGACAGGCAATATTTAAATAAGTGCTAAATTACGTACGTTTCCTTTTATTTTCTATTTTTCGTTAGAAATAATATATTTTATCGCGATAAACAGCGTCCTATATAATTGTCGTAGTACTAAAGTACCTGCGCACAAACTTTTATGAAATTATATCCAGTCTTTGTTGTGCGAAGCTTTCGGACTAATAGACAAATACTCCAAAATTTGTTGGTTTTTAAATCTCTGACTATCTGCAGTGTAGATTCTACACCACCATAAAAAGTTTCGAAAAATTTAACATACACATAGTCTTTTACAGTTTTATTGTAAGTATATATAATGTGATTTTCTGCAAGACTGCATGTAGTAGTTTTAAAAATATATAACGCCCTTTCATCAAATGAATCCCTTGTAAATGTAAATATCATTTTTAATTCTTTACATTGTTTGTCCTCGTTATAATAGTGACCGGGGAGAAAAAAAGTCCGAACTTGGCAAATATTTGCCGGTGAACCGATTTTTATGAAAATTTGGGATTAAGTGCATTTTACCCTCTAGATCAAAACATATCAATATAAGCTTGAAATGTGCTTTTTATTTTTAAGTGATGAAAACCACCCCAAAGGTAAAAGATAAGTGAAACATAAAAATTGACTTTTCTGAAGCTTAAATTATATCCAAAGGAGTACAACAAGTATTATTTAACATTGCACACCATTATTTACACATTATTACATAGTATTTATATTATTTCCACCATTAAAACAACGGCTACAGTCAAGTAAACACAGCGTTATGAGCATGAATTATGTTCAACAGCTGCTTGGTTTTCTCCTTTTTTCCTCGTCTGCTACTGCTTGAATATACTAAATCGTGTGAATGAGGTTAGTTTTATAACGATAACTTTCTTAATTTTAAACCGATTTTGCAGGGAATTGTAGCAGCTACAACTCCTATGAATTTTAATATTTTTTATAGCTTTTTTAACCGACTTCCAAAAAGGAGGAGGTTATCAATTCGTCGCGTATTTTTTCGCGTTTTTTTTTCTGTATGTATTTTACCTGATTTCTTCTCCTGTGATGCAACGTTTTCAATGAATATGGTCTTGTTTAATAAAGTATATATCCGGAGTGGTGAAACCTCAAATTTTGGAAAAGAATTCTATTGATAAAGTGATAAAATTTGTGAGTGAACACATGCGTGCATGGAAATCGACCAATATCCCTAATATTTTAGTCGATTTTTCGATATCTCCTTATGGATGTCTATTGTTTTTTAACGTTTAATCTATTAAGGAAGATCCTTAGGTGATCTCATATACTTTTCTGCGACCTGCAAATTGCAATTTTGCAGAAAATCGCCGAAAATTCCAAAATTCTTATAAAAATTTCATCGAAATGAAATAACGGACATTTCCTCATAAATATTTTAATTCCAACACAATAGTGCGGTAATTTTAGGCACTAGAAGTTTTAATTGAAAATTTGCAATTAAAATGTAAACATTAAAAGGTGCTCATTCTGTACAAATTAATTACTTACCAATCTAGTATATTTTTAAAGTCGGTGCCAAACAGAAATCAAGTGTGATGAATTAGTATATGAGTACGCAATGAAGGATTTTAAATTTGCTTGGCACCAGCTTCAAAAATATACTAGAGTGGTAGGTAATTAATTTGTGCAGAATGAGCACATTTTAATGTTTACATTTTTTACTTCCTGGGTAGGTACCTAACAACATTGAATGTGTTATTTATTTGCTGTAGTTGTATTTTGTTATAATTACTTATAGGTTTTTAGTTATAGGTAGAAATCGGTTATATATATATATATATATATATATATATATATATATATATATATTTTTAATGTTTTATTAAGATTTTTTGATTAAAGTGCTTGGAAAACCTGGCCTGCTCCACTCTCGACAGCTATCTTCTAACCGTGATATCTCGGTTAATATTTGTGCTACTAACATTTTTTTGCATTGACAAATGTCATGTTATTTAAAAAAATTCAATTTTTGTGAATTTTTTTTTAGTTTAAAATTTTCAAAAATATGCATTCTAAATCGATGAATATTTCAGAATATTTTATGAGCATCTACATAAAGTTAATTTAAAATCTGGTGGTAAATATATCAGTTTTATTGCAGTATTTAAAAAGCACTTAAAAAATTTCCAGTAAATTTTTTTCACGTCAAACGCTGCAAATTTCGAGACCATCGGACAAGAACTAACCTTCAACCAGTCGAATCAAACATCTATTGCCCCTACATAAATAAAAAAAACTTTTGGTTTTTTTCTATAAGCTTTATCTTCTTTAAGAATTTTTTTGTAGGACTTTAATTTTTCCACTTATTCGAGAATTTCGTGATTTTTTGGACGAAAAATTAACATTTTTCATAACTCAAAAAGGATTGTTTTTTTGAAAAATGTTTATAGGAAACTTTTTACCTAGAACTCACTACTCTATCGATTTCTGCACTTATTTTTACCCCTTTCAATTCCACCCCCTGGGCAAGATCACACATTAGGACAATATAAGTTTTGTTTTTTGATATTTTCAAGGTCATGTCAAAATTTCGGAAATTCACAAGTCACTGTACTATTTATAAGTAACAGTAGTAGTATTTCGAATAATACCATCATAAGATTTTCTGAATCATTAGGTAACAAACTACATATTGGTTGTCTTCTATCTCGAGAACCAAAAAAGTGTCAGTGCCCGAAACCTGTGAATACATCCCAGAATATCTAAATGATATCATTTTTTGAATTCATATGAAAAAGATTTTCCATCATGGAAATTTTGAACAAATTTGGGAAATTCCTTGATAGAACACTTTAAATCAGCCAAATTGGTTAAGACGTTTTCGAGAAATGGAATATAATGTCCTTTTCGTTAAGTTGCTACAAAGCGCAGTTTTTGACAAATTTGTACAAAAAATGTAGTTAAAGAAACTATTCATTATAATCTACGGAAGCGATAGAAGAAAAAACCAAAATGAAACCGTTTTTCAATCCTTATTTGTTTATAAACTTTTTGTAAAGCCATTTGACATGGCATGTGTTATTATGGTACATATTGCCTGGAACAAATCTCTGGAAAAATCAGGTCTAGTTCATAATTTGTAGAAAAAATTTCTATATCTCTGGAACTATTTACACTCTTAAAGACCTTGGACATAATACTTAAGGTACAAGGGGGGTTATATATAATATTACCCTTTCTTATTCATAGATAGGGTGGGGTAAAGTTTTCCTGAAATAAGAGTTACGTAATCTACGGGAACTCCTTGCCGTTTGCTTTCCCCTTATCACTATTTGGGGAGCAATTGTTGAAATTTTGAATATCCCGTGAATTTAACGACAAAAGTATATCAATATTGCATGAAATTAGTTTCTGTATTTCATACGTAACTTATTAAATAATGGTCCCTGATTGTGAAGTACACAGACGATATTTGACATTCGGATTTTTTATTACAACTCATATTAGTTGATCAATTTGCCGTTTGATATCTCGTCAGAATATTTATCTACTAATTATCTCCATTAATGGTAACACAAAATTTTACCACGCGCAAAGCTAATTGCGGTAATAACAAACAAAGCTGTAATAAAAACTCGCAAGTCGATTGTCTGTTTTCTTCGTTATTTTTTACGATTAGTTAGTTGTAAAATGTTTGCCGCAAATGATACAAGCCATTACCAATTAATAAATGCACAAACATTAGCCTTGAATAATACACCTAATTATTCATAAAAAAATAACACAGTTGATAAGAACTGTCATACAGGAATATTTACGCGTTTGTGTTTTGTTTCATTTGATATGTCCGACACGGTATTATTTATATAAAGCCAAATTCCTGCTGAAAAACCATTCAAGGGTCAACAAATACCTGTGATAGTCGTCTAATCCATAGTAGGGAGCTGACAAAAAATCAAAAACAAAAAATAACAACACAAGATTTGACACTCGGTACACGTGTATATCCTGACGCTACATAAACAAATACGTTCGTTTTAAAAGGAGCCGCGCCGAACTGTTCAATCTAGGCGGCGATGGCCATTCTAGCAGGAGGCGCTCGCAGCGTTGCCGGTTTTCGCGAAAAGTCCTTGGCTTTTCCTGCAACATTACTCACTGACCTATCTTTGTTACGTAACGCGATTCGCTCGTTCGGTCAGCTGTTGATGATCGGAATGGAATGGTTAAATTTGTTTTGTACAAATGTGTGTTTATTGTGTAGATGAGATTTCCTATGAGAGCAATAAACGCAATGGTATGGTTGTTGGGTGCGTGGGGACTAAGTTGCGGAAATAACTTTATGATATGTAAATCAAATGACAGTTTTAGCAGTCGACATTTAATATACACCGGTTTGATTGTCTCACTCGAGTTTTGTTTGGTTAAGATAGGGTTTTCTATATATAAATCAGAATGTAATGAGGTATTGATTTCTGTATTACAACGGTAAAACACTTGTCTCAGTATGATTCAGTTCACAAGACGAAAATGATGAAAATAATAATAGGGCTCCTAAAATTATGTAGACTGCTTAATGGATCCGGAATGATGCCTTGAAAAACGTGTTTTATTCATTTTTCAGCATATAAAACATTGCAAAAAT
Organism: Octodonta nipae; assembly: GCA_034190945.1. Classification (NCBI taxonomy): domain Eukaryota; kingdom Metazoa; phylum Arthropoda; class Insecta; order Coleoptera; family Chrysomelidae; genus Octodonta; species Octodonta nipae. Next base: position 17,581,485 of record CM067222.1, read on the forward strand.
TATAAATAAATAAAGATAAAAAATATGGTATTAGTTTTGCGCTAATAACTAATATTGTGTTAATAACTAAAAATTTTTTGACAGAGCTTCTTGAAGAGGAAGAAAAGTCCAATTGAATAGTCCGGGAACTCCGTCTCCATTTTTAATAATTATGATTTAACCTTGAGAATACCTATAGATCCGAGTGGCCACTGATTTGTACTACGTGCAAAGGACTCACTACTATATATTTGGAGATTTTTTTTTCATTGCACAATCCTCTCCTGTTGCTGATTGCTTTTTAAATAAAATTGTAAGAGATTGCATATTCGGGAAAAACAGCAAACATTTTGGGTGAAGTGAATTGAATATACGCTTTAAAATCGATGATTTTAAAATAATTTATTTTTAAAAAAGAACCGACTTCAACTGACTCCAGTTTAACAACAACATGCAATCAATTTGTCATTTTCTGAACTACTCAGTAAAACAATAATACAACTCCACACGACATTGCAACCGCCCTGATAATCTTTAAACGACCCTGAATAAGTATTAAGCGTCTCCACCCTACTAAGTGTTGCTAATATTGTTTGAAACACACTATACAGCTACAATTTTACTTGCCCCATATTTCAGGCATTCCATAATTGCAACTGCTCATATTCTACCATATTTAACAAGAAATTTCACATTTTGAACCAACTTTTATAACACAATTTTAATCTACCTTCTAATATTTTTGAGCTATCTTTATATCTATAATAACACCCGGTCCGAATATTCATATATGCTAATATAACACATTTTTGATTAACCCTGTATAACTATAATTCTACTCGAACCTTATTTCAACCACACTGTATACGCACCTACTTCTGTTCCACACTACATAATAATTTTGAACCACCCTTTATTACTATAATCCTACTTCACTTATATTTTAACCATCCTGTATATGCAACTGCTTCTAACATTGTTTCAACTAACTGCCTATGCTTATATAACAGTTTTTATTATTAACATTTTTTAGTCCACTCTTGTATAATTATAATTTTAATCCACCCCTATTTTATCTATCTTGCATATGTAAATACCCAATATACCATTTTTAAATTATCCTGTATAATTATAATTCTATTTCATCTTATATTTCACATCATCCCATATATACAACTGCTTGAGTTCTGCTACTACATATTTGTTTATAAGAATTTTGAACCTACCTGTATAACTGTAATCCTACCCCGCGCTGTATTTCCACCGCACGCTTGCTGCTCGAATTTCATGACTGGCAAACATATACATACACACACACACACCCCTGTTACCGTATACCGTGTAGGAAAGGTTGTCGGTACAACAATAGTTTGTTTCGATACACTAATTGAATATTTTCTGCCAATTCATTCTGCTTTAATCCCCGTAAAGGAACTTCGTTTCAAAAAGAAATGGACTTGAAGTGAATCAAAATCAAAACCTTTGCAGCTGTACGATTAACTTTTATGACAAATCTTGACATTTAAGATTTATGTAGGCAATTTGATACTTACTTTGATACTTACCGTTTTGTCCACATATTTTCCCAAAAATGGTATGTTTTACATTATACAAAAATATATGAAATCAAGCTGAAATATATTTTTGTAGAACACAATTTTAAATATTCAAATTGGTACAGCCGTTTTAGAGAAAACAGTGAAGATTCAATGCAGTGTTGTCCCTTAATTATTTATTGTTTTTTCTTATTTTCTAGGAAACCGCAAATATTAATTAATATCTGGAGTTTTGCTGTATTTTAATGAGGTCGTATCGATATTTATTTATTTTTTTCAAAATCATAGGCTTAATTAATTTGGGGTTAAGGGGGGATGAATTGGCGCTTTATTATATTTTCCTTAATATCTATTCAATAAATTATATTAAAAATATGACATTTTATATTTGTTTTCCTTATAAATTGATATGGTAAATGATAGAACTTCACATATATCTAATACTATAATATGAGCAATGTTTGTTTATATATATATATATATATATATATATATATATATATATATATATATATGTGTGTGTGTGTGTAATTGAGTTCTGGAAAATGGCTCTAACGATTTTGATGAAATTCTTCCATTTGTATGTTTCGATCGATAGAAATCGATTGGTGAGTGTCTGGTCTTTGGAAAAAATCGTTTTATTGAGAAATGAAATTATTTAAAAAAATTATTTCCAGTTTGTGACAATCAACATAGCTATTTTTTACTTTCAAGGTGTTCAAGACAAGGTGATTTGGTAACCCATGTGAGAGTGAAATTCCTTTTGTAAAAATTCTTTCCGTACAGGGTGATTTGGTGAGCTATTTGAGAGTCAAACTGCACTTGTAAACACTCTTTCAATACAAATTATATTTGTATGTTCCAAAAAGTAACTATTTTATGCCTCCATCATATTTTCCTAGCATTATATTTAATTTATAGCTAGACATTTCAAGTTTTCAAGGTGAAAAAATTGGCACAGTGGGAGATTTTTGGATGAGTAAGACCTTATGAGTTCGCATATTAGTTTGATGCATATAATATGAATTGGTGGTGTAAACTTATAATTATATTGGGTAGTTCAAAGTATGTAAGATGGTCCATAAGAGATGCTATGCAGGATGGTTAAAATATAGCATGCACGTAACGTTCAAACATATTATACAGAACAAATTAGTTGACATATCCATGGCCCTACTTTCTATCTGTGAATCTTGTGAGAGGTTTTTCTATTCCAAGGCATCTACGCCTAGTTTTAAAAGCACATAACTTATCTGGATTTTTCAGAAGTTACTTTGAGGAGGGAAAATCCAAAACTATCAATCAAAATTGAGAAATATGAATTCAAGAATTAATGTTCTCTGAACTGAATTATTTCTTTGAATTACGCTTAATATCGTATATAAGTTTTGGACCTTATAAGAGAATGTTTGCAGTGTTACGTATTACTGTGCAAAAAACTTATCGATGTATACTTACGTTGGTACATGTGTATTTCGCTTGCTTCCATGCATTCCGTTTTTGAAGTAATGATGAAAGTAGTTCTTAATCTTGGAGTAAGTGAAGTTTATCACTTGCTTAAGAAAAACACAAAAAATACACTCAGTAAAAGTGTATTTTTTTATCATCATCAGTGGGTATTTCAGAATATTTAAGTCAGATAGAGCAACCAGTGTTGGTAATAACTAATCCTACACTTTTAACAAGAAAATTGTGTTTCGGTTAACCCATAGCTAATTAGATACACTTATCTCTAAATTCTAACCCGAACCTTGGTGATTATTCGCATACAAATGACACATTGTTTTCAAATGCCTTCGCATCATGACCCAGGAGAACTAGTTAACTCAGTTAACCTCTAGCAGCAAAGTTTCCCATCTAATGTTCCTTAATCCTCGACCCGTTGAAAGTTACCAAAAGTTAAACTCTAGCGGAAATTAATAGATTTCGCTACGAAAGTAATAAGAAGAGGGCAGAAATTAATGGGTTTTTGGCAAAGATCTGTGGCACTATAGTGGAAAGGAATTATAGAATAACAATGGCTTGTATAAAATCCTCTTAAAGCCTTAAGTATGGAAATATTGTTATTGAATACAGTTTACTATTCTGTTCAGGACAAAATATAAGTGGATGACATCCGACGAGAATAGAAATATTTACATTTATGCATTATTAAAAAAATAACGTAGTTTTTGTGTAGCAATGGTAGTTCGATGTTCGGGAAGTAATATTACTAAGAGTTTGCTCGGAGTTCACATTTGTGAAAGCCGTGCTCCGGTAACATTATGACAAGTTTTAATATGTATAGTGCGATATAAAAAAATCTTACTATAAATATAACTACTTACAACTTAATGAGATGCGGAGTTGAGAATATAAAATATTCAATAATCAAACAATGTAAAGAACATAATGTTCTGAACACACATTATACAGAATTTGTCGATTTAAGATTATCGGAAAATTCAAGCAAAGTGAGGTTAAACATAAAGAAATGTGATAATCCGCCTAAAATAAAATTGTTATATTTTGTGTATACAAAATGTAATGTTCTGTGAAACATAGAAATTAAACAGTTTAATCTAATAAATTTCTATGTAATAGCATAAAGGGTTTATTTAAATTTACTTTGGTATATAAACAGAGTGGTTTAGATTTTATTTCATCATATTGTTATTTGCAACTGGATATTTCAGAATATAGTTTGACTAAAGGTGTGTTTGTTAAATGCTTAATGGTGTCTGAATGCACATTTTTTGGGAAATTGCATGTGCTTTTTTAAGCGGACCTTAAGAGCCCTGTATGTTCGACCCACATATGAGGCTCCACAATCGTTTCAGTTCAGGTTATAAATGCTACTTTTATAGAGCTTATCAATGACATCTATGGTGTTGATTAAATGGCTGCCCAATGTTTGCATGGTAATGAACGAGATGTTAACATTGTTTACTTGACTTGAAAATTTTGAAATTTTTGGCATAGGTTATATCGAATGGAAAAATAAGTAGTTGTTCCACTTTTCACCATTTACCATTTCTCAATTCTCTTAACTCTATTTTGTTCTTAATCTTTTTAATTATATTAGGATTGAATCCGTTGCTTAAAGCAAGTTGTTGAATGATTTTGTATTCTCTTTGGTATTCATTTTTATCCAATATTAACTCAAGCATGCCTTGCATATAAGCATTGTTTTATGTGTGATTAGAAGACAAGCTAATCAAATGATCAGTCTGGGATGATTTCGTTAATATCCAAAATCAAAAATTCTGTATGTAAGTTTTTTGTAATGGTGAGACCTAGCAAATTAATTTTATTGTCTAACTACAGTTATAAAGTGAACGTGGTGTATTGAAGTAAGTGAATTTAATAAACTAAAGGCGTTGTACTAGTCTCCCTTGATTATGCAAAAATGTCATCCACGTATCTCCCTATGTTTTGAGCTTGTAACATGTGTGCATTCCAGATGATCCATAAAAATATCAGCTAAACATGGAAATAAACAACCCCTCATGGCTAATCCTTAAAATTTTTGGTAACAAATATTATTAAACACAAAGAAATCTTGGGATAAAATACATAATAAAATATTTAGAAGCATAATAATGTGACATTCTGTGTTGTAATTGACTGATTTCTTGTTTAGGGTTAGATGTAAAAAGGTTACAAACATAAATTCTAATGTCAATTTTGAATGTCAAATCAAATTTCAATTTGCAATCATATCAATAAATATAAAGCCATTGACAACGAAGTCAGAATAGACTTTGAAACGTTTGGTATTCCTGCAATATACGTAATTTTATTTCTATTGTGGTGTTATTCCCCAAAAAAACATAAAAGTAATAAAGTGTCATCATGATATGGTACTTTTCAATATGTGATAACCTTTCCATCAATTCCATATTAATGTTGACTGTACAGCTAGCTTTAATGATATTTAGTAAAAACTTTGCCAAGAAAGAAGCTGGCATATTTATGAAACTAACTACTGCTTGTATTGGTTACCTCTTTTATTTTGAGGAGTCCGTACATTTGTGCGTCAATTGATTACTAGGAATCAATTTTTGATTGTTATTAGTTCAATAAGGTTCAAAAAGATTGCTAAGTTCCTTCAAATTGACTTTTCATTTATTCACAAATTCCCTAAAAGTGTTTTCACTGTTAATTCTAAAATTATTTTTTTTAACAATTGCCCATTTTTAGAGTTATAGTCTGTTCTTGACAAAATAACTAAACAAATTACCTTTATCTGCATTTTAAACAACTAAATTATTGTTTATAATCATTTACTAAATGCCACTAATTAATTAAGAATATTTCAAAAGTTTTTTTTTAGAATTCCTATCCCTCTTTATAAATTTTTTATGAATATTGAGCCTTTCTGGTCTGATTTCCCCACAAAATTTAATATTTTTGTCATAGATGGCGTCGCCACATTTCTTTATGTTTAGTTTTACTTTAATGGACGTTTTCTATAATTAAATTAATTTGACAAATTCTGTATATTGTGTGCTCAGATCATTATATTCTTTACATTGTTTGATTATGGAATATTTTGTATTGTCAACTCCTACTCTCATTATGTTGTAAGTAGTTATAGTTATAGTAAGATCATTGTATTTATTAGACTTGTTTGTAGGCTCTGAAGATGACTCATACATGGGTCGAAAGCGCTTAGCTGATTAAATATTTGAAAAAATGTTGCACAAGTTACCTAATTTTTCCATATTGGCTGGAATGAAGTCACGTGCATAAAGCAATCAATTGTATTAAATAAGAGTAAGTTGCACAGTTTCACAGTTACAGACACGTATACAACTAAATTCTCTAAAAAATAATTTGTCAAGTGCGAGTTGGACTCGCATACTAAAGGCTCCGTACCACCTTTAAGATTCTAATATTCCAGTTTTAGACAAGCAGGGAATGAGTGCATTTTCTTATATTTACACTAATATCTTTTAAAGGAAGCGTTTTAAATTTATAAAAAATTAACATTAGAGTTTTATTTACTAATACACTTTCAGGTAAGCCTTTTATAATCTACTGTCTCAAGTTTAGGCTCTGTAGATTGAAATATAAAGGGGAAAGTAGGTGTTAAATAATAAATTATTAAATCTTTTAAATAAATTATTTAAAAATACTAATAAAATATATTTTTCAAACTTCTAGATAGTGTAGGTTTTAAAGTGGGCATTAAGTCGATGTTTAATATTTTTGTTAATATCTATTAAACAAATGATTTAAAAATATGATATATTTGTAATTCACATTATGAGCCTTTTATTCTATATATTACATGATTCGTTTGAAAATTTTTTTCTATAATTTTTCCCCAAAATTAATATTGATGTTTTCTAGTATTTTTTTATACATTTTACGTGAGCCCCAGTGCCCCTAATTATTTAGGTATTATGGTTTCGGAAATAAAACGAGAAATGAGATTTTTTTATATATTTTTTTGTTAATATCTTGTAAACAATTAATTTTATAAATATGAAAAATATATATTTGTTTTTCTCATAATGAGCCCTTCCATTAGATGTATTGCATGATGCGTTAAAAAATAGTTTTTTATAATTCCATAATTTAGCCCCCAAAATTAATATTAAGGATTTCTTCGTATTTTTCCTGTAAACAAAAAATGTTAGGTCTTATAGTTTGGGGAATAGGTAATTTTTTAATATATTTGTTAATATATTTTAAGATAGATTTATTTTAAAAATATAAAAATATATATTTGTATTCGTCATAATGAGCCCTTTGGCTTGATATATTACTTGATCCGTTAGAAACAACTTAAATTTTGTATTTTCCATTTAATTCTATCTTTTCCCCCCAAAATCAATATTAGGGGTTTCTCCTTATTTTTTCAGTATAGTTCAGGTGAGGTGCTATACCTCTATTTTTTTTTCAAAATTTTGTAGCTTGTGGTTTCGGTGATAAGGGGGGGAATTGGTAATTTTTTATATTTTTGTTAATATCTTTTAATTAATTTATTTTAAAAATTTGAAAAAAATATATTTGTTTTCGTCATAATGCGCCCTCTCATTTAATATATAACATTATGCGTTAGAAAGAATTTTAATTTTTTATTTTCCATTAAATTCTACAATTTGCCTCCCAAAAACAATATTAGGGGTTTCTCCTTATTTTTCTAGTAAAGTTCAGGTGAGACGCTATACCTCTATTTTTTTTTCAAAATTTTTAAGCTTATGGTTTCGGAGATTAGAGAGGGAGGAATGGGTATTTTTTATATCTTTGTTAATATCTTTTAAATAATTTATTTTATTTTATTTATTTAATGAGCCCTTTCATTTGCTATATAACATGATGCGTTAGAAACAATTTTAATTTTATATTTTCCATTTAATTCTTTAATTTGCCCCCCATAATTAAAAGTAGAGGTTTCTCCTTACTTTTCCAGTAAACTTCAGGTCAGACCCTATACCTTTATCTATTTTCAAAACTTTACATTTTATAGTTTCGGAGATAAGGAGGAGATGGGTAAATTTTGGTATATTTTCGTTAGTCTTTTTATTTATTAACTTTTTAAATATGAAAAATAGTATATTTGTGTTCCTCAGAATGGGACCTTTCATTTGATGTATTACATGATGCGTTTGAAATTTTTTTTATTTTTAAATTTTCATTTAATTCCATAATTTGCCCTGTAAAGTTCAGGCAATGTTCTATGTTTCCTATTTTTTTCAGAATTTTAGGCTCAGTAGTTTCTGAAATCATGGGGGGAAAGTTCGATTTTTTAGTTTTTGCCCCCTAAAATCAAAATTTCTTCTTTTACAATATCTACTGCTGATTGGGACACCAAACTATACATTGATACCAAATTTCAACCTCTTCCGTCCAGTAGTTTAGGAGATGTGATGTGACAGAGGCAAAAATCCCGAGTGATATTATAAGGGTATCCGTATATTGAATATACGAAACCCTAACTATAACATATTTTGGCTAATTTCCAAAGATATTTGCATTAACCTGGCCTAAAATCATCCAAAACAGGATGAGTCCATACCTTTATAAAGGGCCTCACTCACCTCGTTCTTTTCTGCCGTTTTTAGCCGACGCGACGTTTAAAAATGTTGAAAGGAAGCACATTGACTGATAAGTCCCACTCAACAGATTTGTTTTGCGCCAGTTACTAACGATGGACAGCTTATTACCAGCAATTTTGTTAGGAAAGAAAAAATCGCAAGGAAATGTTTAATAAAGTAATAGAAAGTCACTAGTCTAATAGCTAATATCAGAAATTCTAACCAATAAACAACAAAACAATAAATAAATGAAAATACCGAACGTCATTGTCTGTTTTTATGACATTATTACGGGAATATTTTTCACCTTCGGGAAAAACGGCAGAGAAGAATTAGGTGAGTGGGGCCCTTAAGGGCTTCCAAAAATCCTTCCCTGACACCCGTATTACTAAACAAACATAGAATATTTGAGATGAAGGCTTTATCCAATATAACAATCAAAAACTGTTTGGTGATACACTTCGCCATAACTTCCAGCTGTTAGCTTTCTTAATGATGCTTCTTTAAAAGACAAGCAACACAAAAGTGTTGGAACAAAGACAATAGTCTCCAATAAGCTGTGTTCCAACACTAGATTGATAATAACATTTGAAACCTGTCATTTAAAATCCCAATTTGCGTTACTAAGTGCTAAGCAGTACAAAAATATATCAAAAATATATTATGGTGTTAGTAAATGAATTCCTGTGGTATTTCCCCGTTGGGGAACGAAGCCTGCAATTCGGATTTTATTATGGTAAGATGAGTTTCCATTAAAGCGCCACGTTTCCGCGGCTTCATACGTATCCGTGAATTACTGATTAAATTTAGCATTTGCCAATTACTTATACACTGAAAATACGCTTTTTTCGTTGCGACGGCCACACAGCCAGGCGAAATTACCTTTTTAAAATTCAAACGAGGCCACAGCACTTGTACATTTCATATACGATGGTCTTTATACCGAAAGAACTTTTTGGAAGTTGAATTATATATTTTCGTTCCGTATTGTAATAACTATGTTTATTATATATTATATTATATTTTAATTTTATGATACTTAATTGTTATGTAAGTTAACAAACTTGCAGGTTTAAAACCGCATACTATTTTTTCTTCTTAAAACTAACTCCTTTACTTGAAGACGCGAGATGTAAGACCGACCTCTAGGATTTTCAAGAGAATCAGTACACAGAGGTTCCGAATCTGGAGCCGTTCCGTGTAATTGCTGTTCTCCCTTAACTCCTAGGACAGAATGTCACGATAAAATTGCGTACAAAGGAATGACACCTCGAAGAGAGTATTCAATATCTCTGACAGGTGAAGTAACCTGAAAATTTTATCGTGACATTCTGTCCTAGGAGTTAAGAGAGAACAGCAATTACACGGAAAGGCTCCAGAAACGGAACCTCTATGTACTGATTCTCTTGAAAATCCTAGATGTCGGTCTTACATCTCGCGTTTTCAAATTTAACGAAATGCATTAAATGCATAAAGAAGTGTTCGGGAGGACATTCAATTGTAGGAAGCGCAACTGATGAAGGTTCCCGACCAGAAACAATATATATTATATTTTTATATATAATATATATTGTCTTGCGTACAAAGGAATGACACCTCAAAGAGACTAACTCCTTTACGTTAAACAGGGTGTAAATGAATAAGTGCTAATGATTTCAAGATGTGATTCCTCGAGTCATTTTATGACGAAAAGGTCCTATGAACATATGTCCGCAAACACTTCGTTACCGATGTAAAATGTGTCAAAATCTCAAGATCTTTTCTGTCTACTAGAGTTTTCGAGATAGTTAGTTCAATTTTGGAGAAGTCATGCCTCTGTGAGGTCTTTATAATAAAATACAGAAACGGCCATGAATATCTAAAAGATGGTACATTTCCTGGGGTTACTTGTTCTTTCTGACGCTACAACATTGTTTCAGTACGTTCCTGGCAATTGACAAAAATGGTAGATGAATCTCTTAAGAATTTGCAATAATTTTTTTATAGCGTTTTTTCGTATCTGCCACTACTTTTGTTTAAAATAATTTGGTCAAGTGCGTGTTGGACTCGCATACTAAGGGTTCCCTACCAGCTTCAAGATTCTAATATTCCAGTTTCAGACAAGAAGGGAATGAGTGCATTTTCTTATATTTGCCTCAAATATCTTTTAAAGGAAGCGTTTTAAATTCATAAAAAATATACACTTTGATTTTCCACAAAAAGACTTTTTATTTTACGAGAATCTGCTTTTATAAGCATACATATGTATTAAATATTCTAATTTGGCCCCCAAAAATTAACATTAGAGTTTTATTTTACTAACAAACTTTCAGGGAAGCCTTTTATAATCTACTGTATCAATTTTGAGGCTCTGTAGATTGGAGGATATAGGGCAAAATAGGTCAAGTTTCAAATTATAAATTATTAAATCTATTATTCAAATTATTAAAAAATACAAATAAAGTATATATTTTAAAATTTAAATAGTGTAGTTTCTAAAGTGGGAATTAAGTCGATGTTTAATATTTTTGTTAATATCTTTTAAAGAAATTATTTAAAAATATGATATATTTGTAATTCACATAATAAGCCTTTTATCTGATATGATGCGTTTGAAAATTGAATTTCTATTTTCCACTTAATTGTATAATTTGTCCCTAAAATTACTATTGGGATTTTCTAATAATTTTTCTAATAAATTTCAAGTGAGCACCAGTACCCCTAATTATTTTCAAAATTTTAGGTAGAATGGTTTCGGAAATAAAGCGAGAAAAGAGATTTTTTTATATGTTTATGTTAATATCTTGTAAACAATTAATTTTTAAAATATGAAAAATATGTATTTTTAATCAACACTTTTAAATACTCATAATAAACCCTTTCATTTGATGTATTGCATGATATTATTTTATTTCCCGGTTAATTCTATAATTTGGCCCCCAATATTAATATTATGGATTTCCTGGTATTTTTTCTGTAACCAAAAAAAATTAGGCCTTATAGTTTGGGGAATTAAGGGGGAAATGGGTAATTTTTTAAATATTTTTGTTAATATATTTTAAAATATTTATCCAAAAAAAAAATAAAAAAATATATTAGTATTCGTCATAATGCGCCCTTTGATTTCCTATATTACTTGATCCGTTAGAAACAATTATAATTTTTTATTTTCCATTTAATTTTATGATTTGATCCCCAAAATGGATATTAGGGGTTTCTACTTATTTGTCCAGTAAAGTTCACGTGAGGGGCTATACCTGTATTTTTTTAAAAAAATTTACAGCTTATGGTTTTGGAGATAAGGGAGTGAATGTGTATTTTTTTATATTTTTGTTAACCTTTTAATCTTTTTTAATTAATGTATGTTAAAAATTTGGAAAAAATATATTTATTTTCGTCATAATGAGCCCTTTCATTTGATATATAACATGGTGGTTTAGAAACAATTTTAATTTTATATTTTACATTTAATTCTGTAATTTGCCCCCAAAAATTAAAAGTAGAGGTTTCTTCTTATTTTTCCAGTAAACTTCAAGTCAGACCCTATACCTCTATTTTTTTTCAAAACTTTACGTTTTATAGTTTCGGAGATAGTGGGGGGGAATGAGTAAATTTTGGTATCTTTTTGATTATTTTTTTTATTTGAAAAAAAATTATTTTTGTACCTCAGAATGGGACCTTTCATTTGATATATTACAGAATTTTTTTATTTTTAAATTTTCATTTAATTCTATAATTTGCCCCTCAAATTTTTTATTAATGGTTTTTCCTTATCATTACTGTAAAGTTCGCGCAACGTTATGTATTTCCAAATTTCTTCAAAATTTTGGGCTCAGTAGTTTCGGAGATCAGGGGGGAACGGTCGATTTTTTTAGTTTTTCCCACCAAAAGTACCCCTAATATCAAAATTTCTTCATTTACAATATGTACTTCTGATCGGGTCATTATACTATATATTGATGCCAAATTTCAACCTCTTCCGTCCAGTAGTTTAGGAGAAAATTGCTGTGATGTGACAGAGGCAGAAATCCGGAGTGATATTATAAGGGTATCCGTATATTGTATATACGGAACCCTAAAAATGATCAATTTCTTCTCTAGTGTAAAAACAAAGTATCTTTCTGTGGTTCAGTATGCTATTTTTATTTCTACATCATTTAAAAAAACAACTTTACGTAAGTTTGAAAAAGAAAGAAAACAAATTAAGTGCTCTAAATTGCTAACTTCAGCCATTACACTTAGACATATAGATCTTCTTATTGAATTGAAAATCCCATGAGAATCTTGAATAACTACTAGAAACAAGAATCAGGTTTCTTAAGTCTTCTATGCCTTGAACAGGAGTTCCACTATACCGGATATCCGGCACCGGGTTTACAAGTATTTTCGATCCTAAGCAAAGTTAGGTTGTACTTAAGTCAACACTTTTAAATACTCGATTGCATCCTACCTAGACAGCAAATTTCAAACAAACCTCTGGTGGTTGTTGAAGCTAAAACCTCTCGCCAGGATATTCTTTTAGAACTTATAAAAATGTCTAGCCATGATTCCTCCAGTGGCAACTAATCTTTAACGCCGGCGAATAAAAGTAGAGTAGACGAAACAGTCTCGGCGGATTGAGCCAATCAGGTTAGCATCTGAAAATAACAGTAGACAGTCTCACGATCAAGAAAATAACCCTATTGCTTGTGAGACTGGAGTTCATCTGAATTCAGTACGAATTTATAGCACCATTATGTTTAATGTTCAGCTACTGCCAGACAAAAACCGAACTTAACAAAGTTTCCAAAATTTCTCATTAAGCATCCTGCAGCCGCGTATATAGCGATATATTTTTTTCTGTATCTGAACTTTTCTATAGAGACAATCGAAGCTAGTTGTTGCCTTTTAGTGCAGCCAAATTGGTACTCATTTATCATAATTTGCAATTAGTGTAATACGAGAACTTTTTGTGGAAAATGAAAATATAGTGAAGAGATCTCATATGGGTTAAGAGGCTTAAATTTTACATTCCATATTTGTTTTAAATCCTTTATCTGCCGGATACTTGTTTAGTATCGGGTATGTGGCCAGATTCTTGCTTATTAGTTAGTTAGTAGTTACCGGTTATCCGTTTCATCTGTATTACATACCCTGCAAGTTTTTCGGAAATAGTTATTTGACGCAGCTGTAACACCTAAACACTTCGAGTTTATTCTACAGTCTGCAGCTTAAAATTATTGCTTACCTGAAAGATATAATAAGCGACATGACTGGTACTTACCTGGAAAAAAAATAAATATCAGAAATATAGTTACTATAAAAGACGAAACAAAATTAAATAAACTTTTTATATTTCTGCAAATGTTATAAAGTTATAATCACTAACATAAAAAATAATATAACAATATCTTCAAACCGACTAAATGGATAAAATAGGTTGTAGTAGCTGTACACAGATTGATAACTCTATACCGACTGATAAGTTGTAGCAGGCATGTAAGCACTTGTAAAGTCTTCAATGTTAAAGCAAACTGTCTCGACGATCAACGCCGACTGACTCACAGATCAAACACAAGAGACTGACTGTTACTGACTGGCTATTACACAGACCCACAAAATAAAAAAGGTATTCTACGCAACCAACTAGATTATTATAGGTTTTTGAGAGAGCTGAATCCGAATGCAAGGTCTGTCTGGCTTTGGTCAAGGTTATTTCAATGTTAAACCAGATAAAATATTTTGTCGTGTTATACGTAGTTATTATATGCTATTTATATATTTGAAGTTCTTTAATGGTAAAAATAATATAAACTTGTTTAACACTAAATTCTTTATTAGTAGATTATTACTAGAATATTGTTAATTCCGGGGAACATTGATACACCATTTATATGTTTTTTTTATAGTATCTAACTGTTTTATCATTAAAGGATCTCAAAAGCGTTTTTCTTTTACAGCGAGTTAAACTCATTCCAGACTTTACTAACTAACAATTGATGATTTTATTTTAATGTAGTTAATCTTGCTAGTAAAGATACTTTATGTCCACTAGAGGCGAGATATTGGGATAATTTATTTATGGTTATAAAATCAAATTATTTCACCAAGATGCAACAAGATCCAATGAAGCCCCAATAAGGCGACCAAAGAAGTCTGAAGAATTTCCACTAACCCTAACTAACCTCAAAATGACATTGACCAGCTAGAAACATATTGAACCTTTTTTACGATAATTGTTAAATTTTTTTAAATGAATGGAAAATGAAAATTCTTCCGTCTCTTAAAATGAACAGAAAGGAGTTTCATGAGAATTCGTAAGCATTCTTGGTTTATTAATAATTTATAATAAATCGATACTGTGTCCTTATCTTAAAATTATTTTCTATTCCTAATCACTATTGTGTTATTTTTTACTATAGCACTAGGTCACTTACCTTTCAATAGGTCAAATATCAAAGAAAAATTAAGAGGTGAAATATTCACCACTTTACGGCTTCAAAGGTGATCGGCAACTGTAGTTGTTTAAGCCTTCTGTCGATTAATGGCCATATAAGAGCTCCATTCCAGCATTGTGATGGTTCATTTTATACACTCATCCCTTTTATTGCTTCGGCTGACTATGTTTGTTATGTTTCTTGTGCTGCTCTCTGTTGTTGTACTCTCGATTTGTTAATAGATTTTTCGTATAGATGCTTATTGGAGCTCTGTCTGAATATTTTTAATTTTTCAGATGTTGCTTACCATTCTAAAGTTAATAAAATTTGTATTATATGCCGCAAATAGAAATAATTATTCACTTCTTCAAGTTTTTGGTTTATAAGTTTTATATTCTGATTTAAAAATCTAATACAATTGACCTATATTTTTGTCCGACATAGTAAACATTATGAGCATTTGTTTTAGGATTTCTACGATAAGAACAACATGGTCACCAAATCAGAAGTGATTGAGACTAAGGATTCTCTTATTATTTGGCGCATGTAGTGTTTTGAAAATATCATCTAAAACTTTCGAAAAGAATGTTGGTAGGAAAGTGTCTGTCTGTATTGTACCACTTTTTAATAAAATCGGTTTGGTGTTTTCTAGTAGATTCATATTGATGTAATTTTCTTGTATACATGTTAAGAAACATTGTATATCGCTGACATATTCTAGAGTTTTTCAAATAGCTACTTTATCATTACGCCGTCTACTGTTTCAATAGCTTTTTGATGGTCGAGAAAAGATAAGATTAGTTTGAAATCACAAACTTAAATTCTCATTTATATCGAAACATGTATTTCGTAGACAAGCAATTCAAATACACATTCACTCTTTTAGAATTTCGAAATGCATTTGAAATTTAAATAGGTTTTTATGATATAATTTGTGCATCTCACTATAGTTTACCGATTCCATTCAAATGGCTTAGAATAATGTCAGAACTTAGCCAGGAGTTTTATCAGTTAATATTAATGTCTAATCGACATATCGACTCAGATATAACAAGAGATGATGAATAATTTATTACGTCATTTACCTTAACCTACTGTGAATTTTTTTTTTATTGAAATTCCATTTAATACCATTAATTACTTCCAAACTACTGAAAAATTAATAATTAACTCAAAACTGAAAATGAGCGAAAATAGGAGTAAAAAATAATAATTAATAATGAAAACTATTATTATAAATTCTGCCAATGAACCTGCTGATTTGAAAAAGAAAAGTCCCGATATAACATTAAATGAAATAAACAACAAAGATCAGGAGCTTGACTGATAAACATTTCTTTAAAGACATTATTAATGAGTATTGCTGAAGTAATTTCCTATGATTTTTCTTGACTAGAGATTTAAGATATACAAATTCAACGTAATCAAAACTCCTATTTTATTAATTAGTGTGTATTTTAGGTTGAACTATTATGAAAATTATGAATACAAACAAATATTAACTTGAATGAGTTCTATACGATTTACTAAGGGTGCTAACATCTAAATGACCTTGAAATATTACATACCCTATACAGATTTTTGTATTGCTGACAAATAGATCAAAACTATTGGACAATCAGGACCAATTTGTGAACAAAAGTACATGTTCGATTGGCAGATTTTCAATTTAAGGCACAAGTGCAGTCTTAAGATATAGATTGTCATTTACATTTAACTCATAGCAGGGGAGCTGAAGATGATAAATTTGCAGTTACTAAAGCGTCATGTGGACCTGTTGGATCGTGAAGGTTAGGTCCTAAAACCAACGAAAGTTTATGTAAAGTTTCTTGTTTTAGTGGGGGGGAGGGGAGGGGGAATTAGCGCGTACACATTTAAAAAAATTTAAAAAAACAGTCGCATGGAAATACTCAACATCGTCAGACATTCATAGTGTATACGCGCATTAACTTTCTGATAACCGATAAATATTAATCTAACGATAATATACTGGGGGTGACTGTAAAAAGGGCTAGAAACTAAAGTTATTCGACCGTGTCAAATATTCAGAGGAAACATTAAGTGGAGTCAAAAAAGTGTCTTATTCAAATGACTAATGATTTGGACGCGACTAAATGTCATGACCGATTTTTGAAAATGTAAAGAATATATATGACCTTGAAATACTCGAGCTCGTCAGATTTTTATACTGATGGTTCAACTTGATGTCCTAGTCGTCTTCAAGGATAATAATCTGACAATTATATCGAGGAGTATTGTTAATCTGACAATTTGATTTTTTTTTAATTACTGGATGTAATAAGAATAATATAAATATTTGTAATTCTAGCATGTATTGGTATGAAAACATAAAATTAATTTTATTGAAATATAACAACAAAATATTAATCAAAGTAAATTTGTATTAAAATGTTAATAATGCAAATAAAGAATGAACCATTTCAAAAGGTAAGACCAAAATATTTAATTCAAATATGAAAATCTTTGTCGAATAATAATCATTTTGTCTGTTCATTGGGATTTCTTCTCCTCAAATTTTTTTGCTGCAACAAATAAGTATTTAAAATCGTATTTGCAGAACAAGTATAGTAAGACAATTTCATAAAATTGCCCGAATTATTGGCTGTCCGTACAGAAATTCTTCCCCACAGTTATTCTTAGAGAAAGATATCTTAAAATGATAAACCAGTATTCCTGTTTCTAACTAGTGTATGGTATGGTATAGTGTTATACTTATCTGAAGTCGTTGTCAATCGTTTTGTTGAGTCTTTTGAGGTATTTTAAAAAAATTTTCGCACTGATATGGATTACGTTGTTTGTCAAAAAATTTTGACAATGATACTGAGGGTACCATTCTTTTGCTCTTCTAGCAATAAATCTCTCCAGCTCAAATGAAGGTAGATTGCGGGGCCCCGATTTCCGTATTGTTTATCATCATACAGCTGGCTTCTTTAAGTTTTCTTATCCTGTTGGCCAAATTTGACCTGTCCATATGTCTTCTCGAAATGTTATATTGGTGTCCTGTTTGAGCTTGACTGATAAACATTTCTTTAAAGACATTATTAATGAGTATTGCTGAAGTAATTTCCTATGATTTTTCTTGACTAGAGATTTAAGATATACAAATTCAACGTAATCAAAACTCCTATTTTATTAATTAGTGTGTATTTTAGGTTGAACTATTATGAAAATTATGAAAACAAACAAATATTAACTTGAATGAGTTCTATACGATTTACTAAGGGTGCTAACATCTAAATGACCTTGAAATATTACATACCCTATACACATTTTTGTATTGCTGACAAATAGATCAAAACTATTGGACAATCAGGACCAATTTGTGAACAAAAGTACATGTTCGATTGGCAGATTTTCAATTTAAGGCACAAGTGCAGTCTTAAGATATAATTTGTCATTTACATTTAACTCATAGCAGGGGAGCTGAAGATGATAAATTTGCAGTTACTAAAGCGTCATGTGGACCTGTTGGATCGTGAAGATTAGGTCCTAAAACCAACGAAAGTTTATGTAAAGTTTCTTGTTTTAGTGGGGGGGGAGGGGAGGGGGAATAAGCGCGTACACATTTAAAAAAATTTAAAAAAACAGTCGCATGGAAATACTCAACATCGTCAGACATTCATAGTGTATACGCGCATTAACTTTCTGATAACCGATAAATATTAATCTAACGATAATATACTGGGGTGACTGTAAAAAGGGCTAGAAACTAAAGTTATTCGACCGTGTCAAATATTCAGAGGAAACATTAAGTGGACTCAAAAAAGTGTCTTATTCAAATGACTAATGATTTGGACGCGACTAAATGTCATGACCGATTTTTGAAAATGTAAAGAATATATATGACCTTGAAATACTCGAGCTCGTCAGATTTTTATACTGATGGTTCAACTTGATGTCCTAGTCGTCTTCAAGGATAATAATCTGACAATTATATCGAGGAGTATTGTTAATCTGACAATTTGATTTTTTTTTAATTACTGGATGTAATAAGAATAATATAAATATTTGTAATTCTAGCATGTATTGGTATGAAAACATAAAATTAATTTTATTGAAATATAACAACAAAATATTAATCAAAGTAAATTTGTATTAAAATGTTAATAATGCAAATAAAGAATGAACCATTTCAAAAGGTAAGACCAAAATATTTAATTCAAATATGAAAATCTTTGTCGAATAATAATCATTTTGTCTGTTCATTGGGATTTCTTCTCCTCAAATTTTTTTGCTGCAACAAATAAGTATTTAAAATCGTATTTGCAGAACAAGTATAGTAAGACAATTTCATAAAATTGCCCGAATTATTGGCTGTCCGTACAGAAATTCTTCCCCACAGTTATTCTTAGAGAAAGATATCTTAAAATGATAAACCAGTATTCCTGTTTCTAACTAGTGTATGGTATGGTATAGTGTTATACTTATCTGAAGTCGTTGTCAATCGTTTTGTTGAGTCTTTTGAGGTATTTTAAAAAAATTTTCGCACTGATATGGATTACGTTGTTTGTCAAAAAATTTTGACAATGATACTGAGGGTACCATTCTTTTGCTCTTCTAGCAATAAATCTCTCCAGCTCAAATGAAGGTAGATTGCGGGGCCCCGATTTCCGTATTGTTTATCATCATACAGCTGGCTTCTTTAAGTTTTCTTATCCTGTTGGCCAAATTTGACCTGTCCATATGTCTTCTCGAAATGTTATATTGGTGTCCTGTTTTCCTTACTCCTAAAGGTCTTGAAGTTTCACCGGTATAATTCTGTCCACAGTCACACACAACACTGTATACACAATTTTTGGAATGTTGAGTTGTGTTAAATGGTTTGGTATGTGTGAGGATAAAGCGCAATGTATTATTTGTTTTGAAAACAGTTTTAGTATCGTATTTATTTCCTAACAGCTAAATTTTTTCGGATAAACCTGGGACGTATGGAATTATATTCATAATTTTGTTTTCTGTTTGTGTCTGGTTGGTATTAGTGGTCTTTTAGTTACTTATGTTGGTTTGTTGTTGTGATTTTCTTTCTAGTTGATTTATAATTTCATTTATAAAGTCTTGGAGATATTCATTTTGGAGTAGATGTTCTTTGATAATGTTGACCTCGTCGTTAAATATTTCGATAGATGGAGATATGTGTTTTGATCTATCATATAAGCACTTTACAACACCTTTTTTACATTCAAGGAATGGTTGGAGTTAAAATTCAAATATCTATTACTATTCGTAGGTTTTCGATAAGTACTTGTACTTATTGTGTTGCTGGTTCTATTTATAAGTACATCAAGACGAGCAAGTTTGTATAAATATTCGATTTCCATTGTAAATTTTATTGTGGGTTCTTGACTATTGATGTAATCTACGAAGGAGTGCAGTTCTTCAGCACCATACTCCCAAACCACAAAAATGTCATCAACGTATCTCCACCACACGTTTGGTTTGTTCTTATAATTGCCAATGAAACTTTCTTCAAAATATGTCATAAACATATTACTGATTATAGGTGACAAAGAAGAATCCATGACCATACCAAATTCTTGTTTATAGAAATCTTCCGTCTGTACGGACAGCCAGTAATCCCGGACAATTTTACGAAATTGCCTTACTACACTATGTTCTCCAAATACGATTTTAAATACTTATCTGTTGCAGGAAAAAATTTTGAGGAGAGAAAACCGCAATGAACAGACAAAATAATACAAGACCTCCTCAACAATCTTTTCGAAATTATTTACAAATAATATTCATGTTATATTTCCCGTGGTTCAACAAAATTTGTAAAAAAAATTAACTACAGTTCGTTGAAATCTGGTTTTCATTTTAGCATATACAACACAATTAAATTAATGTTCCAGTTATTTGACTATACCTTAAAGGAAAGCATTGCATATTGCTACAGCTATGCTCAATATGAAAGCCACTGCTCCAAAAAGTAGCAGACATGCATCACTGTTACTTTTCTGAAGCAGTCGCAATTATGCTGATTCCCTCGATTTCTACGATAACAAGTTTTATCAGATTATACAGGGTACTTTTAAAGATATTACCGGTTTTACATAAAATTCTGAATTAAATCGTCGGCCTGTATTATTTAAATCCACAGGTTAAAGTTGATATCTTAAGTCCAGGATAATTTCGTAATGGTCTATTTTTATTGCAACTCATCATGTTCATGATATTTTCATTTTGTATACAGGGTGACTCAAAACTCCCGACCTTGACTTTCCCGGTTATTTCAAATATAACAAGCTGTATCTCATATCATTTTCTCGAATTGCCTGCAAAATAAAACTTTGTTAAGTATGTTCTATACCTAAATTTTCAATAATAAAATGTTATTAATATTTTATTTTTGATTTGGGTCTTCTTGTTGTTTGTATTCACAATTGGGATTGGCGAAAAATATTTTTTTTTCTTCAGAAATTAATCAAAATGATCTACGTGATCACTAAAAAAAATGTAGTTGTTTAATCGTACAGGTAATGTAGTGACTGAAAAAAAGTAAAAAACAACAAACGTTAGTACTTTGAGAAATGAACTCAATATATTACTAGCAATTACGGATAATTCAAATATTATTATACGGGAAATTGCCAGACAAGAAGTCATAAACTATGGAAGTGTGAAAGTATACAATAGGATGCACCCCTATCACAATCACCAGGAACTATTAGACGGTGATTTTAGGCATATAACAAATGTTTGTTAAATCGACATAATTTTCACTATTGCGCCAGAGAAAATCCTCTTAAGCGGTAGTTCCTACTTATCAGACAAGATGTTCTTTAAATGTTTGGGGTGGTATTGTTGGTAATTATGTTATTAGACCATATTTTTTATGAGTAAATAGTTAACAGTGAAGTCTATTTAGGCCAGTTGTTTATATTTCTTGAAACTGTTACTTTTCGCAAACGTCAGTAAACGTGCTATCTACATTCATGGTCAACGTTGTTTATTAATTTCCACAACGACGGATACTTAGGGAAGGACTAACTCAGTGGACAGTTAGATCACTACATATAACAAAGTTTGATTTTTGATCTTCTTTGACAATGTGAAAATTGTGTTGTATATAATACTTGTTACTACAAGATAGGGCATTAAAAATAGGATTGTTTTCCAAAAGATTAATACTCCAATTGCTAGAATTGGGCAGAAGTCTCTGTGTTTAAATATAATGGGAGGTCATTTTAACTATATATAATTAATGTTTATTTTTTAAGCTTTTTGTTAAGATGTCAAGTGCCAAATCTAAGAAACTACCAAAAATGTAATTTATTAATAAATACACATTTACTACTGTATCATATAGTTGACGATTTACGTCACAGATTGTTCCATTTGAAATAACCGTGAGAATCGTGATCACCCAGTATACAATTGAAATATATCAAAACATGATGAGTTCGAACAGAACCAGACTACCCGGAAATTTTCCAGGCATTGACGTATTAACCTAAATTACTGTTAAATAATAGATACAGGATGACGATTTCCTTAAGATTGTCACACAAAAATCGCCACATAGCCCGATCTTAATGTAAGTTCCGCTTAAGCATAAGCTTAAAAAAGCGTTTAGATTCACAGACCGCTATTTTGAGAAAAACTTGATAATCCGATCTTTGCTAAGACGTGACTTACATGAAAAAATAACTCATGTTATTCATTGTCAAATAAGATAATATTATAAAGAGAACTTAACCCTACTTCTCATTAAATAAATACATTTTTCAAAAAAACAAAAACCGACTTCAAAAGAAAAGTAACTAAAAAGCATGAAATAATATTTTGCTACAATTAAATACTTTTTATGAAGTCGGTGCCAAGCAAAAGTGAATATATTTTGTGAGGTACATTGATGGGTTATACTTCGCAACTTCGCTGTTCAAATTGGCACCGACTTCATAAAAAGTATTTAATTGTAGCAAAATATTATTTCATGCTTTTTAGTTAATTTTCTTTTAAAGTCGATTTTTGTTTTTTTAAAAATGTATTTATTTTACAATTTTCAGTGATGCAATGTCTGTAATTGTTAATGATTTATCCTACAGCTGTAACATTCTATTAACATTTTTTTAACCATCTTTCATAACAATATTTGTACTCCGCCCTGTATGTCAGCTAATCATAAATTTCCAACTGCTATGAACTACCTTATATAATTATTTTTTCTTGCTTTTTACTAACCATCCTGTATGATATAATTACATTCGACGTTATATTTTAACCATCTTTCATAGGAAATCTTATGGATCACCAACATTTTAATAACTACCCTATATAATTTTATTTTTACACCACATATGTATATTTATATGCGTGAAATAAATATGCAAATTCATAAGATTTTACTGATCCAAAAATCGCCCACCTCGGCAATTTTATCACTTTGAAAAGTTGAATTCTCCAGGTGTAAAAATATAATGCTAGGAAAATATGAGGAAGGCATTAAATAGTAACTTGTTCGGAACATACAAGTACATTTTGTATTGGAGAAATGATTACAAGAGCAGTTTCACTCTCAAATCACCCTGTATTGAAATAATTTTTACAAGACGAATCTCACTCTTTCGTAGGTTACTAAATAACCCTGTATTGAACACCTTTAAATTAAAAATCAGCTATCTTGATTGTCGCAAACTGCCAATAACTTTTTTAATTATTTAATTTCTCTGGAAAACAATTTTCCCAAATATGAGACCCTAATCAATCTATTTCTATCTATTGAAACTTCTAAATAAGAAAATTTCATCGAAATCGTTAGAGCTTTTTTCCACAACTCAATTATATATATATATATATATATATATATATATATATAAACAAACCTTGTTCGTTATATAGTATTAGATTGTTTGTATTGGATAACAATTTTATATCTTAAAAGAAATGAAGATACTTTAATTTGTAATTAAAAGCCCTCTTTGAAGGCAAACTTTGTCTACAGTTAATAAAAATTGACATGGAATGATTACTGTTTATGTTTTAGACCATGTAAAAAATCTGTTTGTGAAGAATAACTTTTTTCTCTGAAAATTAGGAATAAAAAGAAATCGCTTAATTTATGAATACACACTGTATATTCATATTAACTGACACTTATTTTGATTTTGATTAATTCATCTTCTTTACAATTTACCCCAAGTTCCGAATAGTTAATACCAGTAACTCCATCTAATCTTATAATACCCGCGACTCCACCAAGACATAGAATATAAGAAAATAGGTAAACAGTTTTCCCCATTCTATAAGAAACGATAGAACCTATGTTATTTGAAAAAAAGTTCTGACCACTTTGAGATATCTCGGCACTAATCTAATCCCTTTTCAATTTGCCCCACGTTCCGAATAACATTTTTCAAATTTGTATATAATAATACCGGCTCCTCCACCATGGCATAGAGTATATGAGAATAGGTAAAAATAGTTTTTCCCCATTTTCTACGAAACGATAAAAGCTATTTTAATGAAAAAAATATGGGACCACTACGCTATCCCGTCAAACAGGATCCAGTAAAATGGTTGACATCCCTCAAGCCGTTTTCTAGTAATCGGTGAACAAACATAAAAAAAACGCAAAATAGATACAGACGAATTGAGAACCTCCTTCTTTTTGAAGTCGGTTAAAAAGAGAGTTCTTTCGTAAGTCAACATTTGAGTTGACTTGAGACAGTCTTACATTTATTGGTATTCTAAAAAATAGTAAAAGTATAGGCTTTTTTGGGGTTATATGTTATTAATATTGATATAGATTTTGATTTCCACGACGATGGTATAACAGCACGTTTCCTAAACGCAACATTAAAGATATGCAAGATCTTTTTCACTTTCATTCAGAAATCGAATTCAATAAAACGCTACAGACTTAAGAAGGACCTTGTTCAATTTGGAATATTGTCATTAATAGAACAGAATTTGGCTAAAATAAATAACCGAGGATTACCAATTTCACCAGTGTTTTAGTTGTTAATAAGTTTGCGATTTTATGCAACTGCAAGTTTTCAGGTAACTTCAAAAAAGATTGCAATGTACTTCTTATTTATAGTTAAAATTTGTCTTGAAGAATAGTGGAAGCTATTTCTACTTTAAATGAACATATGTTTTAATAATAGCCAAAAAAATTTTCATTTGGAGTAAACTACGACAGTATCACAACCAATAGTTTCAAGAATAGTTTAAGCATATCTACTACTATATTACCAGATTGCCTTTATGTATGTATTGTTACGAAATTTACCCAAAGCCGACCCTGTTTAATTTCAGTACGACAACAAACGCTTTGAGATAAAAAAA
Source organism: Octodonta nipae (assembly GCA_034190945.1). Classification (NCBI taxonomy): domain Eukaryota; kingdom Metazoa; phylum Arthropoda; class Insecta; order Coleoptera; family Chrysomelidae; genus Octodonta; species Octodonta nipae. Next base: position 17,606,754 of record CM067222.1, read on the forward strand.
CCGGTTCTCGAAAAGACTCGGCAGCGGAAGGAGTGATGATTGATTTTGCGAGAATTTTCTATGCTGGCTTATAAAGGAAGCAGCTACGATGGAGAGTTCAGTTAAACAGTGACGACGAGCGTATATCGAATTGTTATTGTGATATTTAAATCAGCTGTTTTAATGTAAATAAAGTTCTAGAAAAGTGAAAGTGAATATTAGTTTTATAATATTAAAATTGAACCCACGGATTATATGGCAGTATATTACGATTTTAAAATGTTCAATTTGACTCTATCTATAATTTTTATTTAAAACTATTTTTTTATCAGTCAAAGCAGAAGGATCAAACAACCTGTTTTAGTTTAGCGAGTACTTTTCTTAATACAGTACGTTTAAAATAAAATTCAGAAAATAAATTTTAATTTTATTCAATGATGTTTTATTATTGCACTCTGTCGTGTTAAATGACTAATTTTACATCTATATTATTCATTCATTATTCATTTTAACTGTAATTAGCAAATATTTGAAGAAGTGAACTAGACTATTACAAAGAGTTCTGTCTTCAGCAGACCTTGTAATTAATTCGAAAAATTTCATGTACTTATCTGTTGGCTCATACTAGTTAATTATAATTCAGTGTAACCTTTAATGTTAAACAACTAATATTTTATAAACCTGTAACGTCAAGAAGAAGTACTCGAAATATATCATTTGTCTGAGTATATTTTCAAAATCAACTAAATAGTCCGACCGACCTTATCAATCCAAACTATCGTAATTAACACGCGTTCGTTTATTATTAAATACTACGTCAATTGTCTACACAAAGTGAATTTAATTCGACTGATAATATTCTTAGATAATCACAGTAGTAGATAATATGCTTATAATAATATCGTTAGTCTCAAATTAGTATGCCCACACGCATCGCTATTGCGATTTGCTTTGGATAACCAATTACTAGAACAATAGGCAACACTGAACATTAGTAACATTTATTTTAATTTACGCTTAAATATTTGGTATCATTGAAAAAAGTATCATGTTTTTAGTAGGTTTAGAAGAATATTCAACTGCATTAGAAAAAAATAACAATTTAAGTGTATTGGCCATAAAATACGATCCGTAGGCGTTTAATAGTGCTATTCTGGAAGTGTTGCTACCGGTATCGAATGTCATAATTCGAAGAAAGAGGTAAACACGGTTAAACATAAAGGAATTTATCATAAGGCTTTTCTTGGGAAATAATCCTATACCAAATTGAGGAAAGATGCCGTATATTAAAAATCGAAACGTTTCTGTCTTATTCACACTTCGTTTTCAATAACATTAAGATAACATTTTTAAAAAAAGTCGCAGAGTGTTCCATCTGGGGATCTCGATGGCCACTTCTGGTAATATATTTGTCAACATTCATAACATTACCAAACTAATGATGTTCTCGAACTAAAGTAGATCTCATGTAATGAAGTTGAAAAAAAATTTTGCCTCCCGAACTCGAATCCATAGTCAACTTTGCTCCATTACCTTTCTATTTTTAGAATTCGCCATTTTTCTAAAGCTTTTAACGATTTTCTGAAGGCTTCTAGCAATATTCTGAAAGTTTTCAGCGATTTAAGGAAAACTACAAACTGGTAGAGCAAAACTGACTATAGATTCGAGTTGATGGGACAAAAATACATTGAAAACCAAATGTAACATATAAGTTCACCTAACTTTATTTTGTTTTCTGGTGTTATCAGCAAAGTATTTTCTTCTTAATAAAGTATTCTCATTGAATATAGGCCAATTTTTTCGCTACACAACACACCATACATTTACCATAAATTCAGCTTAAGAGTTTCTGGTGTCAACAAGAAATAAAATCGCTTCGTAACAATATTTAACTTTTTTGCAATTCAACTTAAGTTTTATGGAAAGACTACCTCAGGGCTTCCAATATTTTAAAATGTCATTATGTCTCAGACAATATTTGGACTGGTTAATAATTATACGAAACGAACATGTGCTTTTTTAAATCCGCCGTAATGTTTATAAAATTACACCTACTCACTTGCTAAATCTTGGATACTTTAGAATAGGTCAGCTTGTTAATTTTAAAGTATCAGTAATCACAATGGTTTTTGCTTTCTTTTCTTAACTCTTGACTCCAAAATTTGTTAGAAGTCCTCTCTAACAAAGACCCTTGTTCGGCAAATAATGAGCAGAGGCTAATTTCTTGTACTGGGCTAATAATATTTTCTTACTCATAAAATATGCTTCTAATAAATTACATTTTTTTATTTTCGTCAATTTTAGAACCAGGTTTACCAAAAACCTGTAAATTATGTATTACTCTGTAACCAGAAAACGGCCTTTGTGGCAAATGCCATTTAGATCGCCAAGCAACAATTAATGGCTTTTATTTTGTAATGCTATATCCAACTCTATTGTGAGTAAATTGTTCCAGGATATCCATTAAATTATATATTGAGTTGTCTTTCTGATATAATCAATTTTGCTAATTTAACCGGTTCCATACCTTTAATAGTAACAATGCCGACTTAATTGGATACTACATGTAGATACGAAACTGATACTGGGAAAAGAATTTTGTAAAAGAGATTGTGGTAATTGTTTTCAATTTGCAATTTACATTTTCAATACATATTTTAAAGCATATTTGACAACGAAGTCAGAATCGACATTGAAACGTTTGATATTTTCTTTCAATATACAACCTTTTTATTTCAATTGTGGTGTTATTCCCGGAGAAACATAAAAAAAACCAAGAACATTTAGAAGACAATTGTGGTAATGCTATTGAAATCAAATCTTATATTTGCTGGTACATGGCGTCCTTATAAAATTGCTCGAAATTTTAATCAAGATGTAGAAATGATGTTGGTTCATATTCGAAAATTTCTAGTGGGCAAGCGTCAGCTTCTGTCATTTTTTTAGAACAAAAAACCATTGTATTTACATGCCAATCAGACTATTGGCTGCTCGAAAAAAATGACGCACAGCAACAAAATATTTTCGAATATGAAAAGGCCTATTGCAAACATGTTAATTTGCTTCTAGTATATAGAGGCTGTCAAAAAATCTTGATGCACCAGAACAATTCCCCAGCAAAATAATTTTCAAAAACGTCATGGGAGTTTGTGGAGTAATTTTCAACGAAAAATTCAAGGGTGGCCTTCAAGGTCATTCATGGTCAACTTTATTATGGGAACACCTATATTAGGCACTGACAATTGAAAGACCGTGAAATTTTATATAAAACTCTGTACCTCTAAAGTAAGCAAAAAGGCATTCAAACTTAAAGAATGTTTTGACAACAATCACTAAATGCCTAATTCTTTAACACATGGACTCTTATGCTACAAATTATCTCAATTTACTTAATTAAAGTTAATTATAAATTATAGTAGGTTGTTGGATTATACTGTAATTAACGCTCCCATTGATTAGCTTAGTGACAAAAACTAAATGGAGGCCAATCCGAGCACTCAAAGTAAAGTATTGTACTTATCATTGCCACTGTTAAATGCGAAAGAAAATGAGACTCAAGCTAATCAATCACCCTGGTCGTGGAGGGCGAGGGTACTCATGTCAATATAGCTGCCCAGGGAAACATATTTTATTATGTTTACAACACTGTCAAGTTTAGCGTAAAATTCAAGGTCTCCGTTGAATTTCTCGTTTAAAATTACTCCTAAGTTGGGATAGGTTCGCCAACAAAACTCAAGCTTAAAGTCAAATAAAAACCACATTTTTAGAGTTCAAGAATTCTATAAATTTCAAGACTGCAAGCTTACAATAAAACATTTTTAAAAAAATATAACCAAAAAGCTGAAAATAATTATAACAAATTACAGCTCTAGCAAATAAATAACACGTGCATTGTTTTTAGGTACCTACCCAGGAATTAAAAAATGTAAACGTTAAAAGGTGCTCATTCTGTACAAATTAATTACCTACCAATCTAGTATATTTTAAAGCCGGTGCCAAGCAAATCTTAAACCCTTCATGGCGTACTTATCTACTAATTCATCAAACTTGATTGTTGCTTGGCACCGACTTCAAAAATATACTAGATTGGTAGGTAAGTAATTTGTACAGAATGAGCACCTTTTACTGTTTACATTTTTTACTTCCTGCGTAAGTACCTAACAATATTGAATGTGTTATTTATTTGCTAGAGTTGTAGTTTGTTATAATTATTTTTAGCTTTTTAGTTATAGGTAGAAGTCGGTTATATATTTTTTTAAATGTTTTATTTTCAACTTTTTAGTTTTTGTTTGAACTCAGGTAAGTTTCATTCTTTATTTTTAGTTTGTATGTATAACCTTAATAGATAGAACCAGGTAACATTGAAAGCCTCAACATTACACAATGATACTTTCTCATTTAAATTGACAGGTAAATCTTTACGAACCAAATGAATTAGTACGCGTTGACTTAATAATCCCAAAATGTATTTATGCCTTATGGAGTACGCCATGTAACTTTTTTTCAACTTTTTTGACAACCCTGTATAACTATAGATAATTCCACTCCAACATATGTACCAACCATCCTGTACATACGACTGCCCACGGATAAGCATACATTTGTTAGCTGCTTTCTGTAAACTATAGGACGGAGTAGAATCCATCCCATATTTACGGAGTCATATCCGTCCTATATTTCAACCATAGTATATAACTCCTTGTGGGCTACCCCATAAAGTATTTCATTTTTAACATTTTAATATATCGCCCTGTGTAACATTAACTCCTCTCCACACTTTATGCAACTTCTTATGGGGCTGTAAAAGAAATCATTTTTTTAATCACACTATATAATTATAATTCAACTCCAGCATATATTTCAACCATCCTGTATATGATTTGCTTATGTCCACATCATATAACAGTTTTTTAATCACCCTATATAATTTTAATTTCACATTTTTTCCAACATTTTTATAGCACCAAACGTCCAGTCCACCCTATATTCCAACCATCCTGTATATACGGCTGCCTACGGACCACTATCATTCTAGTCCGTCCTATATTTCAATCTTCATATAAATGCAACTCCTTCTACCACTTTATGATTTTGTTTGCTATAACTAAACACCCTATCTATAAACCCACCAAATAGGAGTTTAAAGTTTGACATGTGTTGTCACTGAATTTTCTATTAAGCCGGGAGAATGTGACAACCAAATGCCCCGTCTTCGCAAAATGGAAAAATTTGCATTTAAATAGGTATTAGCCTGGAATACAAACAAAACGAGCTTGGTACTCATTGATTTAAGGAGCCGAAAATACTATGCTTTACTACCTATATGCTTCAGATGTACATAGAAAATTTTCAAATTCGCAAATCAAGTAACATACATACAAAAAAAGCGAAAAAATACGCGATGAATTGATAACCTTCTCCTTTTTGGAAGTCGGTTAAAAATAATGCAGTACAAACAGATATACTTGCGTCAAAAATAAGGTACTCTTTACTTGGATGTGGCTCTAGAGTTTATCACAAATTTTATGCATTAATGATATTATCCAAACGTGGATAGACAAGTAGGCCAACATTGCCGATTAAACGACATACCAAATTCTAGTTGGACACATGCCATAATCTGGATACCGCTATCAATTTAATTCGAACAATATTAATTGTCCCTTATCCACCTTACTCGACTAAATCTCAGGAATACTTTTGTTATCAGTTTTTCTGCTTAATTGACCATTCTATTGTCGTAAACTTTATAAACATTTAAATAACATAAAACATATAGATAAGGTTATCACACTTCATATTTGTTTAAAATATGCATTTCAATTTCAGAATGGAAAATGTGGTTTCTATAGGAGTTTTGTATTTTAGCGTCTTTTCTCAGTGGTAAATATTTTGTCTATAAATGACTCAATGACAATTAGGAGGCCAGAGGACTGTTAAAGTATACGGGGTAAACACTAACGATCAATTATGTTGTATCCAGTAAAATAAGTGCATATTATTATAAAACCAACCAGGTGCTGTAAAGTTAGTTAGCGGGTCAAAAGGTCTATAATAGCAGTTCGCTATGAATAGTGCTAGAAAGAAATGAGGACTTTGGGTTTACTAGAAATGTAAATATAGATAAGCAGGGATATCTGGTATCTCATAAAAGTAGATAAAGATAGGAAATTTAGAAAAAAATACAATACAGATGCAATAACAAACATTACAACTAACAGATTAAACACAAGGTTAAGGAAAGAGAAAAGAAACGGTGAGATTTCACAATTATAAAGGGATAGAATATTCACATATCAAACTCATTCTTGAAAATAGTTGTAAAGATAGAGCTCAATTCATTGGAAATCATCTGCTTCATATATGCCCTAGTGCTTATTTCTAAATTTGCTGAACAGTTAAACTTTATAGCTCAAATATTTGCAAAGAGAGTAGGTCTTGATTAGTTGTTCAGCGTGCCCCCCATTTAAATCGGCACTATTACTAACTTCTTTATTATTAGAGTTAGAAGGACGGTTAAATTCTCAAAATAGTATCGTTTAGTTTCACTATGCAAGGCTCATACGCTAAGAATTGTACAACAAACGATCTGATACCTATATGAGAATTATAACAACCCCACAACAAAAATTTTACAGATTTATATACCCGTGTATTTTTTGATCTTCATCTCATACAGTCAAAAAATGATTGAAAAAAGGTGACACTGAATCGATATTCTTTAAAATATGCTATGTGGAATTGGAATCGCTTTGTTCAGGTTTATAACGTAAAAATTGAGGATTATTGTTAGTGTCAAATAAACGGAAACTACCGCTTTTATAAATCAAAAATCAAAAAAGTACAGTATCTAGGGAAAATGGTTGAAATTTTTTTTGGGATTCTAAAAAAAAACGAAGTATGGGACAAATATCTCAGGATAGGGTGCAAAATCCTTCCCCCGGTTCTAAAATAACCCCAGTATCTACGGTAACTGCTCGCAAGGTCATTTTTTTGGGATTCGAAGAAACTTACGTTGTGTTGGGCAAAACTAACTCTATACCGGGCAACAAATCCACCTCGAACTTGGAAATAAACCTGAAATACCGATTTTCCTATATTTCCTGAGTCCTATAAAAAAAATGCGTAACCTCATAATCATCTCCTTATGCAAAAATAACCCTATTTAGGGTAAAGAAAAAATTGAGATCAATCAACTTATTCTTTATGGAAACAGCCGTTTGATATTTAGATGCTACTCAATCCGACAATGTTAGTAAACATCTAATATGAAATATTGTTGTCATACTAGAACATCCAAAACTGCAAACTTAAGAATACAATTGCAACTCATGCACTGACGAAGATAAATGAAACGTTCTGTTAGGATTCCATTCTGTTGCTAAAATATAAAAGTTTCTAGTAATGACACCGAACTAATGGCAGTTTCGTATATTACAGAAGGGCCAGATGAAACTGGGACTTTCTAAAGGAAATATTCGGTAATCCGGACGAACTTGTGCAGTCCTGTAACGTCGTCGTGAACCGGGTTTTGTAGCCTTCGGATGGATTTGGATTGTACAAGTATTAAGAAACAATAGTTTAGATGCAAATAAAAAAACTTTCATTTCAATGAATGAATTACATTCTGTTATCTAGCCCTAGATTGATTTTAAACTAATAAGGAACTTTTTGTAATATTATTTACAATAGAATTTTGGAATTTGTGAACAGGCATAAAATAATATGAAAACAGAAGAAGAAGTATGGCTTCATGTAGCAAATCGGTACAAAGGACTTCTTAAGTTTTCTATGAAAGATAATTTACGAAAACTCAGATAATAGGATCACAACTACAGCTACATTTATAGACTTCGCTGAAGAATTCGATACTGTCAATTACAAGATATTATTAGAAAAAATATACTGTTATGTTTTAAGGGGCAAACCTCAAAACCTCATTACCTCTTATTTACAAGGTAGAAAGCAGCGTGTTAAAGTTAATGAAGCTGTAAGTGAATATAGTAAAATGCGTACAGGTGATCCCCAAGAAGCAGTACTGGGGACACTGTTGTTGATTCTGTACGTTAATGACCTATTAAGTAGTATGCCTGATGACATATTAATATCATTTCTGATTGTACAGCGGTTATATGTATAGGAAAGATTAGATTCAAATAAACTATCTTTAAATTTGGACAGAGCCATGTAAACATTTAAGAATTACCTTTGATTACAGAAGTGGGATAGGCATGTTGAACACATTCTTAGAAAAGCGAAATATGTAAGATTTCTTTTATATAATCTGTCCAAGCTTTTTAGACAACGTAAACAACAATGGAATCATTACCTGCGAAGGTGTATAGTCCAACTCTTTAAAACATCTCCAAAGCCATCATAAGGAACTATTACAAATTGTAAACAAGAATAAAACTTTAATACAAAATTTTGGAGGAGCTTTTCTTACTTGAATTTTTGAAATATCAGTAGGGCAGGTTGAAAAAACAAGAACATACTTCTTCCGCATAGGTCTAAAACGGTAAGTATCAAATGCCGTTTAATAACAGCAATAAATGTCTACAAAAGTCTTCGAAATGAACTATAATCGTTAATTAACGTAAGTGCAATAAAACATATGTTAAAAAAGTGAATAATTAATAAAGATAGAATAGGCAATTTACAAAAAGTCATCATTGTTGTAGACCCTATGTGTATGAATTACATTTTTTTCTTTTATGTTTTTTTCTTTTTCTTTATGTTAAGTATGTATTCTCTATTATATAAACAGATTAATTTTCTATATAATTATTTTTAGGTATTATTTCAGGCCCACGAGTAGGTAATTCCACTTTCCTCTGTGGGCATTATGATTTTATTATATACATCTCTTGGTTGAATAAACAGTTTAATAAATTCATTCTCATTAAGCAATAGGAAATATTGACTATAAATTTGTTTTCGTATAATTTAAATTAGTTTAGAATCTGTTTGTCGTCGACATATAGACTGATTATGAAACGTATTTAAAGTTTTGAGTTTAATACACTTACAGAAAAATTCCGGTATAACTCGACAGTTGAATATATTGCAGCTGAAAAGAATACTCGAAAACCTCAAATCCAAATTTTAAAATTTCAAGAAAACTTAGTTATTCTATTTCAAATAATTTAAGTCCACAATTAGAGCAATATTTAGAAATAAAGAATATACCTGCTGAATATAAATTACAGTCTAAATGTGATGAAAGTTATTAATTTTCCACCAAACTTTATAGAATTCTTGATATCTCTTGAAAATTTTAGACACTCCACGTTACTATTCATTGTTCTTATGCTTGACCTACATAACGACCCCTCTAAATTTGATGAAGTGACTTCAAAGATAGCAACGTACTAATAGCACATTTGTCTCCATAGTGTCAACCTAAATTTAGTTTTATTGCAAAAGCCATTAGGGATAATACCGGAATGCGATACGTTGTTGCCAAATATATATGCGAAAATTTTTCGACAATCTGCAAGCTTCCGGATAACATGTTCTATATTGGGTTTTCTGTTTGTATATTATTCTCTGACCATAAGTGCATCTCAACCCAAAAGAATATGGATGGCTACTAGTTATCGAAGGAAGAGCTGTATTAGAAAAGATATATTTTTTTATTTTTTTAATTTGAAGCTTTTAGATCTAAATGTAATTGAAATACGGATATTACATTTACAAAGATACAAAACTGAATTGAATAAATAGACGAGAACTTGCAAAAGGTAAAGTATGTCTTAATATGGCATTAATTTCATCATAGAGAGCCTTAAATATTTGCCAGAAAGTTTGGGGCTAAATTTTTTGTCAAGCTTTAACAAATATCAATCAGTGCGCTCTGAAAATTGGGAAACATAATACCTCAGTGTTTGCAGTATTTACAGTTCACACTACTCCCTACTAGTAGGCAAATGGCAAAGTCACGTAACCATCAAAGACGGCAAGAATCAATAGCGTGCTAAGGAACAAATTATCTTTAAAATGCATTTTGTAGAATTTTTTGATTAATAGAAGAATCTATTACGTCAGTCTATTACTTCCCATCATATCTATCAGTTTCACTTCTAAAATTGTTAAAAAAAGTTCCTCATAAATAGAAGAAGTACTTACCACCCACAAGATCTTGGGAATATTTATTTGAGACACATTTTCTGTTTTTTGCACTATACTATAGTTTTGTCGAATGCACTCTGAAACATCTATTGATTGATTTTTAAACAAAAAAAACTGTAGTCGACTTCTTGATACAAAATCCAGTATTTATTTATACAATTTCTACTTCTTAGAACTTTAATGTCACTTACATTATTAATTTTTGATAACTTCTATGATTCTCAAATGCTTCTAGACTGGAACCTATGGCAGAATCCAAGTTAGAAAAACTTACTTCAATAGTAGCAAGTATTTTTGCAGTAGTAGCTTTCTTAGACTAATAAGTTGGAAGGTCTCCAAAAACTGTTGGTACGGCATCTTCTTGTAGTAAACGATTAATTCGGTCAAAATATTTTATAAATCCAATTTTGTAAGGATATTGAGAAGCCTCTGTTGCTTTAGTTTCTTATTTTTTGGCCAACAATAAGTATTTACTTGATATACAATTTTTTCTGATTTATAGTTATTTGAATTACAGGACTTTTAAGACATAATTTATCAAAGAATATAACTTTTCTTAATTTAAAACAAACATTTTATAACAGAAATGAAAAAGTGAAGTATAAGTTAAAAACATAATCTATACGATCCTCTTTCTAGGAATTAGCAAACTCACGGTCCATTTTCAATAATAGTACCATCGGATGCCTATCCAATTGAACTCCTGATGTTGGAGTCACAAAACAGGTGCGCATGTTGTGCGTTGAAGTGGTTTTTAATACTTTGTGCCTTGGGTTTGAGGCTAATGGTTAATGTATCACGTATAAGTTTTGTTTAGCTCGCAATTTGTGGCCATACGTGGTTCCTTCTCACTTTGTCAGTTTCTCAGTTTGTCTTGGGAGATGTCGAACTTTAGATACAGTCAAACATCGATTACTATTGGAAGCTTAATCTGCCTCAGATTCAATTTTCCTGGAAAGGGTGGTTAGAAAAAAAATGTTGGCATAACCTCCACTATTAGTCTCTGTGAAGAGGACGTCCAAATCTTTACTTAAAGAATTTGTTGATTGTCAGTAAACGGAAATAGGTTGTACCGTGGAAACAATAAACAAGGAGACTTGCATGGCTGTTTTTCCTATTTTACAAGTATAGTGTGGCAGAACTTCTTGATGTTCACTGTTGCGACACACCACATCACGTCTAGACTCACCTATCCTTTTCTATCTATACCACTTAAAGTTAGGCAGCTGAGTTGAGGTTTGGTATTTTGTTAGTCAGTGGCTATGTTACTCAGAGACTTTAATTTTATGGTTACGTCATACTCCACACATTATTGTCAAACATTTTAATTTTAAATTTTTAACCGATTGGTGAAACGTCAAATATGGGAAAGGAATTCTAAAGGTAAAGTGACGAAATTTGTGAATGAACACATGGACCAATATCCCTAACGTTTTGGTCGATTTTTCGATAACTCCTTATGGATGTGTTTAGTTTGTTAACGTTTAATCTATTAATGAAGATCCCTAGGTGATCTCATATACTTTTCTGTGACGTGCAACTACTGTTTTGCAGAAAATCCCCGAAAATTCCAAAATTCTTTTCACATCATTTCATCAACAAAATAACATAACGGACATTTCCTCATAAATATTTTAATTCCAAAGTAATAGAGCGGGAATTGTAGGCACTGGAAGTTTTAATTGCGAAATTGAAAATTTTCTATGTATAATAATTTATGGGGTAGCCCACAAGGAGTTATATACGATGGTCCTCCTCCGTCCTATAATTTATAGAAAGCAGCTAAAAATGTATGCTTGTCTTTTGGCAGTCGTATGTACAGGATGGTTGGTACATAGGGTGGAGTGGAATTATCTATAGCTATACAGAGTTGTTAAAAAAAGTTGAAAAAAGGTTACATGGCGTGGTCCATAAGGCATAAATATATTTTGGGCGTATTAAGTCAACGCGTACTTGTATATTTTGTTCGTAAAGGTTTACCTGTCAATTTAAATGAAAAAGTATCATTGTGTAATGTTAAGGCTTTCGATGTTACCTGGTTCTGTCAATTAAGGTTATACATAGGAAATAAAAAGTAAGAATGAAAACTACCCGAGTTCAAAAAAACTAAAAAGTTGAAAATAAAACATTAAAAATATATATAACCGACTTCCACTTATAACTAAAAAGCTGAAAATAATTATAAGAAAATACAACGCTATCAAATCAATAACACATTCAATGTTGTTAGGTACCTACCCAGGAAGTTAAATATTTAAACATTATAAGGAGCTCATTCTATACAAATTAATTACCTACCAATCTAGTATATTTTTAAAGTCGGTGTCAAGCAACAATCACGTTTGATAAAGTAGTATAAAAGTAGGCAATGCAGGATTTTAGATTAGCTTGACACCAACAAAATTTACTAGATTTAGGTAATTAATTTGTACAGAATGAGCACCTTTTATTGTTTAGATTTTTTACTTCCTGGGTGGGTACCTGACAACATTGAATGTGTTATTTATTAGCTAGAGTTGTATTTTGTTATAATTATTTTCAGCCTTTTAGTTATAGGTGGAAGGCGGTTATATATTTTTTTGAAATGGTTTATTGCAATTTGATCCTTTTAATAATTAAATGTCGGTTAGGAAATAGGTAAATTCAGAGTGATTTAGTTTGCAATAAAATTATCTATAACTTTTCTAATTTAACCATTTTTCTAACTATAACGACTCTCGAGATAGCTATATATGTAAATCGAATCTTATACAAACGGTATGTGATTAAACGTTCACATTATTCGTATAAATGATATCCTTGTCTATTTATGCGTACGAAAAATGTTGAAATACCCTTATCAAAAAAGTTATCTATTTTTTTTTCTGCCATAATTTGTGTACGATGAATTTAAAATGACGATACAGGGTACTAATTATGTGCTAATATTGTTGATCAAATTGCACAAAAAAAAAAACAAAACGTTTAAATTTTTTGTTATTTAAGGAATTTCAAAGTCACTGTTCAGTTTCATGTTAAAAATCTATTATGATTAATTGAATATTTGTTGTATTTTAGTGACTGAGTTTATCTTTATTCATATACTGAAGGTTGTTTTAAGTTTCTAATATATGACTACGCCAGAAAGGAGATAAACGTAGATTGAAGCTCAAAATAGAAAAACAGTTTTTTAAAGTATATACAGTTTCCAGAACTTCACCAAATTCAAAAAAGATGCTAAATATAGGAACGTTTTTTGAATATTAAAAAAAAATTGTGGCAAGAAAGGTTTCAGTTTATTCGAAATGACCACAAATGTACTATTGAATACAAATACATTGTAAATTCCTAAACACCTGAAGAAGAATAAAAATAAATCTTTGCTACTTTGAGACGTACTGTACATACTAAACAATATATACAGGGTGATACATTAAACTATGTTAATATTTTAGGGAATGCTCCTTAGACCCTGTTTATTTTAAAATTTTCGAACGAACAAGTATTTTAAATGTTTTAACTATTGAAATACAGTACGGTAAAATTTTCAAAATGTTTTTGTGATATAATAACTGAGATACTATAGTAGATATCTTCATGAAATTTTATTATTTCTACCAGTGGCGTCCATAAGGATTTTGCATTACATATTTTATGAGAAAAGAATGGTGTCTTAAAATAAAATTATTTTTAAAATGTCTTGATTTGCACGTTACGTTCATTGGATTGTAAAACTCGAAAAGGTATAGATTTTTTGTTGTCAGAGACATTACAAAAGTCCAGTGCTCCAATGCTCGACGTTTTTATTGACTTTGCGATGTCTGTGGCAGTAAAAAATTAAAAGAAATTCGAAAAAAGCATGTGATACCACATTTAGAACAACAACAAATAAATAAGTAGTTTCTAAATGATTGAGGAGGTAAATGATTATTTTGAATGTTCATCTGGGATTTTCTCTCCTCGCAATGGTTTCTGAAAAGTACAGATAAGTTAACTATTTGAATATCAAGTTGTAGTATCTAAGGGCAGTTTGTGGAAACTGCCCGGAACACTAGTTGCCCTCTTACAGAAAAAAATCTCCCGCAGGATTTACTGTGAGAAAGTAGGTCTACAGATTTGTCAACTAGTATTCCAGTATAATATGTTGTGTATTTTGTGTTGCACTTATCTGTTTTTTTGTGACGTTGTCAAACAATGTTTGTTTGAATGTTTTGCACTATATTCGCTTGACTTTTTTTGGTATTGTCAATTGACTGATTAATTGACTTTAGTTTCCTTTTTGATGTTTATTCGTCAGAAGTTGTTGCCATGCAACCGGTATCTCTATAGAGGGTGTCCCGATTTCTCCAGAATTCAACAACATGCAGACACTTTCTTTGATTTTTCTTTTTTTGGTATGTTCTTCTTTAAGTAGTATTTTTGTCTTATTCCAGTCTATTTTGTGTGTACCATTATCCGTGAGTACATGATTTGCCAACCTTCATCTGTCTATATGTCTCTTGAGACGTTGTATTGGTGCTCTTTTGTTCTAATTTGGAGAGGTCTTGATGTCTTACCGGTTTTTCCGCAGGCACAAGGTACACTGTACACACCATTTTCGGAACTTTGAGTAACGTTTTCCGGATTTGTTTTTCTCAAATTTGATCTTAAAGTATTATTTGTTTTCAAAATAGTTTTTACTTGGTATTTATTGCCAATACGTTTAATTTTTTCGGAGAGGCAGGAAACATAAGGAATAACGTTTATAATTGCAGAATTAATATCAGTTTGTGTGTTGTTATTTAAATTTGAATTTTTGTGTGTTGTTTGCGTCGTTAGTTGGTTTCTTTGTTTTTTTCTCGATTTGGTAAATAGTTTTGTTTATGAAATTTCTTGGGTATTCGTTTTGTTCTAAAACTTCCTTTATCAAAAATAACCCTTTCTCAAAATTAAACGTATTGGCAATAAATACCAATTAAAAACGATTTTTAAATCAAATAATACTTTAAGATCAAATTTGACAAAAACAAAACCGGAAAACGGTATTTAAAGTTCCAATAATTGTGTGTACAGTGTACCTTGTGCCTGCGGAAAAACATATACCGGTGAGACATCAAGACCTCTCCAAATTAGAACAAAAGAGCACCAATACAACATCTCAAGAAGACATATAGCCAGATCAAGATTGGCGAATCATGTACTCACGGATAATGGTACACGCAAAATGGACTGGAATAAGACAAAAATACTACTTAAAGAAGAACATACCAAAAAAAGAAAAATCAAAGAAAGTGTCTGCTTGTTGTTGAATAATGGAGAAATCGGGACACCCTCTGTAGAGATACCGGTTGCATGGCAACAACTTCTGAGGAATGAACATCAAAAAGGAAACTTCAAAGTCAATTAATCAGTCAATTGACATTACCAAAAAAAGTCAAAAAAGTCATTCAAACAAACATTGTTCGATAACGATTCCTGATAAGGAATCGAAACGTCACAAGAAAACAGATAAGTACAACAAAAAATACACAACATATTATACTGGAATACTAGTTGACAAATCTGTAGACCTACTTTCTCACAGTTAATCCTGCTGGAGATTTTTTTCTATAAGAGGGCAACTAGTGTGCCGGGCAGTTTCCACAAACTGCCCTTAGATACTACACCTTGATATTCAAGTACTTAACTTATCTGTATTTTTCAGAAACCTTTGCGAGGAGAGAAAATCCCAGATGAACATTCAAAATAACAAATAAATATTTGATTGTTGCAGAAAAATATAATTTAACCGAAAGGTTGTCGATGAAAGCTCAGATTTCACATTTGGAAATATGTATGTCAATTAGTATAACAGTAAAATGCCAATATTAGGCTTCGTCCGGGACTTTTTTCCGATACTTCTTTAACCTTGAAATACCCATAAAACATATTTTTCTTTGAATGAAACAGCAATCTTGTAATATATGACGAGTCTCTATAATTAGAGAAAATCAAAAAATGCAGTAAACAAGTATAACATCAAATTAATATACAATTCCAACATAAAATTTTCCATACTCTCTTCGAGGTGTCATTCCTTTGTACGCAAGACAATATATATTATATATAAATATAATATATATTGTTTCTGGTCGGGAACCTTCATCAGTTGCGCTTCCCACAATTGAATGTCCTCTCTTGAAAATCCTAGATGCCGGTCTTACATCTCGCGTCTTCATAAAATTTTCCGTTTGTAATAAACATTCTAATTATCTTTTAGCGATGTTTGTTTTTCTGCTGACGAAGTTCATATTAAGAAGTAAGCAATTTTAGATTAACAATTCTGAACGTTATTTGACTTTAGAGCAAATACCCAGTTGTTTAATGCCTATTTTTTAAATTTTAATATCGGAGTCCAGAGCATGTACTTCTGGAGTTAACCTGCAATGTACATTAATAACGGACCTTAGAGCATAAGCTACATGTGACTTTAAATCTACAAAGAGAAAATTATCGTTTTGTGGTATTAGGTATTGTCAAAAAATACTTTGAATTTGAAACCAAACGGAGAGTTAGTTTCTTTGCAGCTTTTTTCTGTTGGTGTGTCATATTTATTATATATACACGTTTGTAACCATAATTATAATAAATATTACACATAGCTAATTTGGTGAGATTCCAATTCCAAAGCTACGCTTGCTCGCCCAGATACTTTTCCATTATTCCAATTTGTTCTAAAACAGATACTTGTTTTCATATGTATTGGATTAATCTATATTAAAGCAGCTATTTTGCAGAATAGTCAGGAGCTGCTTTGTAATTTAAACAATCGTATCTAATAAATAATGTTCCCACAATTTAATCTGTTATAACGGAATAATCACGTTTAATTCCGTGTCATATTGTCAAAATATTAAATAGGTTTGAAATACTATAGTTCAACAAATTTCATATTTTAATTAAAAATTATCATATTAGTTTGGAATATAGTATTTATGTTACGGGGTAGAAATTTTAATTCAAGATTATTCAGCTGTCACAATCAATATTATTAAAAAGTGTATTCAGACAATTAGATATTTCGGTAGGATATTATTTTACTTTACTTGTGAATGCTTTTCATTTTATCACTTATCATGGCTTTTTGACAAATTTGTCATTTATCAATGACTAGATATTTTTGAAATTATTAATATTAAAATAAACTTGTTGATTATCATACATGGTCTTGACTTGCTTTATTACTTTGTCAAGAACCTTGGCATAAGTACTGTATTCAGCTATAATGCATAAAATAATTATTTTTTCTTACAACATATTATATTGTTTTCTGAATGATAATTGTGGCATCTCTGGTTTTTACATTATCGGAGTTCTTTGGGAATAACACAACATAAACTTGAAAGTCTGCATATTTTTTAATTTCTTGTTTATTTTGTCTTAATACCGTTGAAAAGGGGGTCTGTTCTTGAAACTTTTGGTCTTAGGAATATACAGAGTTTCAAGTTTATGTGGTGTTAGCCCCAAAAAACTTAGAAAAAATAAAAACATATTATAATGTACTTCGTTATCCAAGAGCCAGGTGGAATAGATTTCGACTGATTTTTAATATTTACCTTAGCTAGTTTTGTACTGTCAATTATTAGTTGAATAAGTGGATCAGTGGCTCCATTGGGATCTTGCATTATTAATATTGAGTTCTATTCAATGTACAATACTAGCTACACTTAGTTTTAGTGATCTCTTTGTTTATACATTTACGAATTGATACGAAGAGAGGATGAATATATTCTGAATAAATGTACCCGTTGTACATTTATATCAGAGGATATGTGTGAAAAGCGGTAAAAAACATGCATTAAAGTAATTTTAATGCCCATGGCGAAAGTTATCCATTTTAATTAAATCAATATTATAATCACCAAGCATTAATTATTCTCGCCGTAATAATAAATCTGTCTTTAGCTGCTATAAAGCCATCTTACGGTAAACCATGAAACATTTATTTGCTCAAATTTCCATTTTAATATAATTTTCTAAGTTTATAGTAGAACGAAGTAAGTCTATTATTTTAATCTACCTATTTTAATATTTTTGCGTATTTTCAGTCATGTTATGTAAATTACCACACTATCTGAGTTAGTTATATCACCACTGTTATATTATATTTTATAATCAATTATATTAAAATATTTGTAATGGTCAAGATTCAATTGCATCAGTACATACTATTGTACAATAATTTTGCTGGATTTTCATTTAAACTACGTACATTTACGGACATTATTAAAGTCCGTTGAAAGTTTTTTGGGGATAACAACAGATAAACTTGAAAATCTGTACCTTTCAAAAAGTTTAAAAAATTTCAAGGTCTAATTCAAACCCCGTTTTCAATGGTAGTAACACAAATGAAGAAGAAATTAAAAAATTAAAACGATTCCTAATGACAAATTCGTAAAATACAATTTGACATTAATATTTGACAACCAAACCGATGTAACTAACGGCATTTAGTGCAAATTTGATATATAGAGCGTAATACTAAAAATTCTAAAGATCATGTGAAATAACAGAACTTCCAATTTGAAAAAGTTATATTTAGAATTTCATGTGGCGTTCCTAATTAAGACTTTGTTATAAGATAGTGCATTCGCCAAAAATGAGGCCAACGAAATACGGATGTCCAGAGATCTTATTAAAGTCATAAGGGAAAACCTAGGAAAACCTTATGAAATATCTCGATATAGGGTCTTTCACAGACTGAAAAGACTGGGCAATAGATTAAGTATTAATTAAGTTTCAAAACAAGAAATACACTGAAATCAATGTTATCAAAAACTAAACCAAATAACGTAACAAAAAATTCTAATAATTGCATTTATAAGATTTCTTATGTATGTAACACGTTTTATATTGGAGAAACCTCTAGACCTATAAATGTTCGGATAAATGATCACAAAAATTATATAAATAAACGACAATTCGAAAAGTCAAAAATTTGCGAATATGCCTGGAACCTAGGTCATAACATACAATTTAAAAATTCAACCATATTACACAAAGAGGAACAGAATACAAAACGACAGCTGAAAGAGTCTGCTTTAATTTTATTAAATGAAAGCGATTGTATAGCTATTACTTCTATAGAATTCAGCTGTTCCTGGTTACCGATAATCAAGGATGAAATCAATAACACAGGTCAACATTTCATCTAAGCAGGAACACGGCATGCCGTATAGGGTTTTTTTGGGTCTCTGATTACGATGAGAGGGTCGGTTGACCTTCAGCACGTCAGGGTCAAGGGCATTAGAAGGTCAAATCGAGAGAGTTCAAACAAAAACTCTGAAAAAATTCTTGCTTATGTTTTTAAGGTCTGTGAGTCCTAATCCGTAATTTGTTTGACTAAGCTTTTTCCCAGAGGTCATTTGAAGGTCAGTTGAAGGTGAAATCGAGAGAGTTCTACCAAAAAATCTGAAAAAAATGTGGTTGCACCTAGGACACCTCCACGCGGTGACGGGTGAGGGTGGACAACGGAGTTGTTTCACTACTCGGGGCACAAAAAATTTCGAGACACTGCTTCTGAAACCAAGAATCAGCGGCTAGTCAGGGTGGGAAAGCGGGCCCGCAGGCGTCGTCATCATGCGACCGTAGCTCTAGGTTAATGGGACACTTGCCCAATGTAGAGTCCAATGCGAAAAGTGAAAGTCCTTGCCAAAAGTGTCCAAGGCGAGGGTTGAGTGGCCTTGCCTTAACAGGTCAGGATTATAACCTTAATTTAACTGGATTAGATAAGTTAAGACAAACTACGGATTCGGACTCAGGGACCTCGAAAACATAAGCATGAATTTTTTCACATATTTTAGTAGAACTCTCTCGATTTGACTTTCAAATGACCTTCAAATGACCTCTGGAA
The DNA here is from genome assembly GCA_034190945.1 of Octodonta nipae. Taxonomy (NCBI): domain Eukaryota; kingdom Metazoa; phylum Arthropoda; class Insecta; order Coleoptera; family Chrysomelidae; genus Octodonta; species Octodonta nipae. The sequence continues at coordinate 17,626,714 of CM067222.1, forward strand.
AATAGCGCAAAGTCAAACAAACCACGGATTCGGACTCAGAGACCTCAAAAACATTAGCATGCATTTTTTCAGATTTTATGGTAGGACTCTCTCGATTTGACCTTCAAATGCCCTTGAACCTGAAGTGATGAAGGTCAATCGACCCTCTCATTGTAATCAGCGATCCGAAAAACCCCTAGTACCCAACAAATCATGCCGTTTTTCCGCTTAGTTCAAATGTTGACCTGTGTAATGGCATTGTCCTTTTGAACAACCCTACATTGGGATAGTTCATAAGGTTTTTCCTAGGTTTTGCAATATGACTTGAATGAGATCTCTGGAACGTCAGAATATCTTTGGTCTCATTTTAGGCGAATGTAACAAGTTTTATATTGGCGAAACCTCTAGGCCCACAAATTCGGATAAATGAACACAAAAACTTTATAAATAAACGACAATTCGAAAAGTCATAAATTTGCGAATATGCCTGGAACCTAGGTCATAACCCACAATTTCAAAATTCAACCATTACGCAAAGAGGAACAGAATACAAAACACAGTTGAAAGAGTCTGCTTTAATTTTATTAAATGAAAGCTATTATATAGCTAGTGCTTCTATAGAATTCAGCTGTTCCTGGTTACCGATAATCAAGGATGAAATTAATAATGGCCTTGTCCTTTTGAACAACCCTACATCGGGACATTTTATAAGGTTTTTCGTAGGTTTTGCCATATGACTTTAATGAGATCTCTGGAACCTCAAAATATCTTTGGTCTCATTTTAGGCGAATGTAAGAATGTAACAAGTTTTATATTGGCGAAACCTCTAGGCCTATAAATGTGCGAATCTGCCTGGAACCTAGGTCATAACATACAATTTCAAAATTCAACCGTATTACACAAAGAGGAACAGAATACAAATCGACGGCTGAAAGAGTCTGGTTTTATTTTATTAAATAAAAGCGGTTGTATAGCTAGTAATTCCAATAATCAAGGATGAAATTAATAATGGCATTGTCCTTTTGAATATCCCCATATCGGTAGTTCATAAGGTGTTTCCTAGGCTTTCCCTTATGACTTTAATTAGATCTCTGGAACATCAGCAAATATTTGGTCTCATTTTTGGCAAATGTCAAAGTCTCTACCTAGTGTACATCAGATATGCAGTAAATTCTCTTAGTTACATAAGTTTGATTGTCAAATATTAATCTCAAATTGTAATTTACGAAATTTTTCATTACGAATCATTATAATCTCTTAATTTCTTCGTCATTTCTATTGAAAACGGGGTGTGATTTAGACCTTGAAAGGTTTTGACTTTTTGAAATATACATACAGACTTTCAGGTATTATTCCCAAAGAACTCAGACTAAATAAAAATTAAAGATGCCAAAATAATTGTTCAGAAAACAATCTGTTGAAATCTTTGAGATTACCACAGATTCCTTAGGGTTTAACAATTTTATTTTGTAAATAATCAAAAATTCAAATATCTTATCAATTTACCTTACAGTTAAGAAATTATGCTTAATGTTTTGTCTTGTTGAATTGGAGCTTTGAGTAATCTGCCTTATATCTGAAGATTTTTTCTTCATTATACTTGGTTTGCATGCATCACTATCACTAGGGTTTTAATATAGTGTGTTGATTAACTAGAATAGTAATTAATGGATGGTGTAATCGGTCCCAGATAATTTGTTACAATTGGATTAACTGGATAATCAGTATTGGAAATAAATATATAAACCTTTTTTGAAGTAGCAAACATGAACTATGTTTCGTGTAGTGTTGAGAGCAATATTCTGTTAATAGTATACATGCAGCTTGAGTGACAAATTACTAAAGAACAAAAATCTTGAAATGTATAAAACATTCTACCTACTAGAAACGGGCTGAAGGCTTAATTTTAAAGGTATTTCTCTCTATAAAATTATTATGTAACCCTCAGTTTAATTACACTGTCATTTGAAGGAAAATGTCCCTTTAAGAATGACACAAAAGGAATTAAAACTTACTATTCCGAAATAAATTCTATGATAAATAATTGGTGCTTTTGGAAAAAAAGATAAGGCCTTGTAGAACTGTAGTTGAAAAATCTGGTAAGATATTTAGGGACGATATTGAGAAATTTTGTTCCATATTGAATTCGAAAATTACTTCTGATTTTAATGAAAATATATTTTTTAGTTGAAAATAAACTTATGACATAATTCCACTATTTAATTTCAAACAGTAAATATAACGACGTAGGAAAAATTTACTTATCATTGGTAAATAATTATGTACATTCAGTCAAAAATAGTAGCAACTATCAGGAATGTAAATAAGCTTCGAAATTAAAATGCACACAAAAGTAATACAAAAATAAATAACAAAATTTGTAATTACCAAATGATCTGGTTAAGTTGAAAACTTATAATGGCAATGCATTCCGTAATAGAAGCTATCAGGTTTAAAGTATCATAAAGCGGATGAAATTGGAAAGTTTGTTTCCAACTTTTATCAACAACTAAAAAAAGATGCGATACGGAAAACATGAGTTTCAAGCCCTATTGAAAAGTACTTCGAATTCGAAGCTCTCGTATTGTAGGTTCATATTTCCGGCGGCTTCACAATGGCAATTGAATATACAAATGGGAATGTTAAAAAAAGAAAGAACTGTTGTTTTTTCATTTTCACACTTTCCAACAATAATGGACTTATTTTGCAAATGTTCGCTCAACAGCCAGCAGACGCAGCGTTATTTAAAGAATCCAGCTCAAAATTTGTTGCAGTCCTGGAAATATTAATATAGAAGGTGTTTCAAAAACATGTGCCAATGTTTGGCTAGAAACTTTTCATAAAATACAGCGTTAAATGTATCTTCATAATCACAAATAACTGTACTGCTTCTATTGGATTATTATGGCTGATAAATTATGAGAAACACAAAAAAGAAAAGACACTTCGAGATTTACAGTGCCTTTATTAAATTTCACAAAATACTTATTCTAACTTATACTAAATACCTTCACTATTATATATGTACATTGTACTTTACCAAAATAACCACACCGAGCTATTAAAAAATTTAAGAGTGGGATGGATTAAGATCTAACTGATTAGTTAATAGTCAACCCGAATATTTGTATTTGTAAATTTCTAGGGATTCTAATAAATGAATTTTACTGAGATTAGTGTGTAAATGTAAAATTTTTACATCCCGACTTGACCATACAATGTATGGCATCACACTCCTTCTAAGGCACACAAATTCATTATTATTATACTACATATCAAAAGGGTTTAGCTCTGTGGGAGCCCTTGCCAGGTTATTAGGCCTGTGTTGGCGTGGCTGCAGTTCACCATGAATTTTCTAACCGTTCGGGCTGTTCCTAACAGGACGGCTTTTTGCATCAGTTGGTAAAGATGTTCGTCCAGACCGAGGTATTTCAAATTGTTTAATAGATGTTTTGGGACTACTCCTGTTGTTGACATTGGTAACGTTCTAGTGTTGTTCATGTCTGTATTTTAAATTCTAAATCCCTATATTTGGCTATTTTTTCAGCCTGCTTAATATTTATATTATTGTTGTTAGGGATTGCTATGTCAATTAAGGTTGTGTTTCTAGAGACTTTATCTACTTTATCTACTATCTGGTCTATTGTGAGCAATATGTGATCGGTCAATATCGTCCGGTCCCAGTATAGCTTGTAGTTGTTATTTTCTAAAATATATTCTGGTTTGTATATATTGTAGGGTGTTCTTACCGACTATGATAGCTCAAGTTTAAGCGCTAATTCCTGGTGCAGTATTTTTGCCACAGCATCGTGTCGTTCTTTGTATTCAGTTGCAGCGAACACTTGATAACCTCCTGTGATATGCTGGATAGATTCAGTTGTTTGGCAACCATATCTGCATCGGTCGTTGTTGATAGAAGGGTCGAGGAACGATGTACTTTAGATATTTCTTAGTTGGAATTACTTGATTTTGGATTGCCAATATAAAGCCTTCCATTTCAGGAAACATATGACCAGAGCTCAACCAGTACTTCGACGCTGAACTGTCGACATAATCTTGGTTAACGTTATTTATAAGTCTTAAATGAAGCGGCTTCTCATTCCAGTTGAGCAGTTTCTGATCAGTTGTCTGGTGGTATACTTGAACTTGTTGTTCTGTCAGCCGCAGAGGTGTTGACATATGACTCTGTGTAGATCAGAAAATTCTGCGAATTCATACCGTGGGAACATTGTACGTTCGACAGAGCTCTTTGGATGGTGATTTTGAGCTTTTGTTAAATGATCTCGAACTTTCTGTTGTAGTTGTTCAATGTCAGTCTGGCACCAGTTAACTATTCCGAATGGGTAACTGAGTACTGGGCACATAGGTGTTAATAGCCTGAAACAGATTTTTACTGTAAAGCTCTAGTTTTCAACAGTCGTCTTACCCTTCTATAGAACTCTGTTGATAGGTCCTTTTTCATGGTGGAGTGATCAATTCATTGAGCCTACTTTATTCCAAGGTATTTGTAAGTATGACCTTCCTCCATGGATTCTATTTAGGTGCCATCTCTCATTTCGTAAGGCCCCTGCTGTATTTTGCCTTTTAATATATTGATAATTCGGCATTTGTCTAGGCCCAATTGCATGTGGATGTCACTAGAGAACTCTTCTACTATTTTAAGCAAATCGTGCAGCTGTTGTTTCGTAGCATTATCATTAAAGTTATTATTATCCTCTGTTAAATGACGTGCATAATAAGATTTATTATCTTGTTCTAAATAACTTCTTTTGTGCTTTTAAGTACGGGTATTAAAATTTCTAAATGTTCTACCGATATACAGCTTATGGCAATTGCCGCAGTTAATTTTGTACACCCCGGATATAAAATTATTATCTACTCTTGCTTTATTGTTCTAAATATATTTGGATGTACTATTTGAAGTTTTATAAATAATATTTATGTCCTGTTTTTCCAAAAATTGTTTAATTTTATTACTTTAAAGTTTTGAAGAAATTATAAGGCATCTTATCACTTGGATAAACTGAATTTAGAGTATTTTTATGTTTCTTTGGGGAATAACACCACAATAGAAATAAAACTACGTATATTGCAGGAATACCAAACAATTCATTTCAAAGTCTATTCTGACTTCGTTGACAACGAAGTCAGAATAGACTTTGAAACGTTTGGTATTCCTGCAATATACGTAGTTTTATTTCTATTGTGGTGTTATTCCCCAAAGAAACATAAAAATAATCAAGAACATGCCACAAACAACGTTTAGAAGACAATGAATTTAGAGTCTTTTGGAATATTTTACTAGGTTCTTGATGAGCTGGTGATCAAAACCATTGTTTAAAGGTATTTGTTTAATATGTTTAATTCTTTTTCGAAGTTTAACTGCGTCAAAGGTAGATACTATAAAATGCAGACATATTTTGATGAAATGGATGATAAGAAGAATAGTTCTTATTAACTTCATTGATAACTCATTTGGTAATGACCAAAACGCTTTCATAGCTCGGTAGTGAGTATCTAGTGTTTTCAAAAAATGATATAATATTCCAACTTGATAATATAATATAATATAATATTCCAACTTGAGATAAGCAGAGAATAAGGGTCTTTTTATATTTACCTTCACATCTTTAAACTAGGCGTTAAAATGTATATAAAATATACACTTATTTCTGACAATGTCTTTTTTTATCGGCTATATCATTCCCTTGAGTTTTATTAAAGTATTTATTTAATTTTCTAATTGGCCATAAAATTAAGATTAGGATTTCCGTTTTATTTTACCAATAAATTTTTAGTGAAGCCCTATATAATCTTTTGTCTTAATTTTAGGAAGATAAATGAAAGAATGTCAAATTGTAATTAATAAGTTATTAAATCATTTAAACAAATTGTATATAAATATAATATATTAGTATTTTTATTATAATTCTTTCATTTGATACATTATGTTACAGGTGCACTTTATAAAACAAATTTTTATTTTCTTTTCAACTTTTTAACGAATTATTTTAAAGATATGAAAAAATATACTTATATATCTAATTCTGCTACTTGAAATTTAATTTTCCATTTAATTCTGTAATTTGGACCCCAAACTTAATATCAGAGTTGACCTCTTATTTTTGTTGTAAAGTTCAAGTGAGTCCCTTAATTCCATTTATTTTCTAAAGATTAGATCCTGCAGTTTCTAAGATAAAGGGGGGAATAGTCGATATATTATATTTTTGTTAATATTTTTTAACAAATAATTTTAAAAATATGGAAAATATTAATTTGTATTTCTGGGAATGAGCATATTCATTTAATATATTACAAAATGAGTTTAAAAATTTTGAATTTATTATTCTCTATTTAATTCTATAATTTGCCCTCCAAAATTAATATTAGAGATTTCTAATTATTTATCCTATAAAATTCAAGTGAGTGCCAATAGCCCTAATGTTCTTCAAAATTTAAAGTGGTATGGTTTCGGAAATAAAGGGGGTATTGGTATTTTTTAAATATTTCTGTTAATATTTTTTAAAGAATATTTGTATATTTTTGTTAATATCTTTTAATCTAATTATTTTTAAAGTATAAAAATATATATTTGTGTTCCTCAGAATGAGCCCTTCCATTCGATGTTTTAAGTGATGCGTCTGAAAAATTTTTAATTTTTAACTTTTCAGTAAATCCCCCCCCCAAAAAAAATAAAGTTAACGGTTTCTTCTCAAATTTTAACCTTTTCTGCCTGGTAGTTTCGGGAAAAATTTCTGTAATGTGAAAGACTAAGAAATTCGGAGTGATATTATAAAGGTATCTATATATTGTATATACAATATACGGAACCCTAAAAACATTGTCCAGAATATAGGCTAGAAATTGCTATATATCCTGGGTTTAAATAATTTAGGAAAATTCAAATATCTTCAAATAAACCAAGAATTTATAAAAATGTGCAAAGCTCTTAAATTTTGATTAATCCGAACCGGTTTTTTTCAATTCAGGAAATTATCCAGTGCTGTCTGAAAGACTACATACCTGAAATATATCTAATTTAAGTTCACCATTTCAATATTCTTTTGTTTTATGTTTCGTATATATAAGATCTTTTTCAATATTTTATTCTTTTATATAAGAGCAAGTTATATTTAAAAATAAGAGTTTGTGAAGTTGCCGTTTAAAATAAGGATGAGCTTAATACTGGTTGTTATTATTTTACTTTGCCTGAAACCTTTTATAATGACTAAACAAAACCCAACATGTTTAGGAAGCATAAACACAACATTCATTCATCCCAATCTTGTTGACAGAACTTGCCGTAACACAGGAAAGAAACACCCACACGTATAAAATTATCGGAAGAGGGATAAAGCTTCCGAATAAGAGCTTCCGTTCCGTTCTTGCATGTGGAAAATATTGTATTTGTAGGTTTTAGGTTTTATCATACATGTTGGTCGCACTTTAACAGTTTCGCTTTGAGTTGTATGAAACGGAAGTTAATGGTTACTTACCTAGGAAGTTTTTGTGAAATATCTAGATTTTTATGGTAACATTTATGCTAATAAAATTTTAATATAGATGCGATTCACTTGTTTCTTTCGCCTTAAAAAGATTTGTTTTATATTGCCTAGATGTTTATGTATTTATTTTATTTTCTTATTTACGGGTCTTACAACAAATTTACAAATTAATGTGAAAAAAAAGTGAAATCACAACTAATATAGCAAGAATATAATATATATATATATATATATATATATATATATATATATATAGCTTTATCGATTTCAATGCATATTTAAATCAAAGATATTGCGTGTTGTTTTCTGAATTAATTGTGCCGTTTTAGGGTATATGCAATATACGGATACCCTTATAATATAACTCCGGATTTTGGTGACCCGATCAGGAGTACATATCGTAAAAGAAATCAAATTGATTTAACGGGTACTTCTGGGGGGGAACTAAAAAAATCGACTGATCCCCCCCTCATCTCCGAAACAACTGAGCCTATAATTTTGAAAAAAATAGAAAATATAGAACGTTGCCCGAACTTTACAGGAAAAATAAGAGGAAACCATTAATATTAATTTTGGAGGGCAAGTTATTGAATTAAATAAAAATTTAAAAATAAAAAAAAAATCAAACGCATCATGCAATATATCAAATGAAAGGTCTCATTCTGAGGAACACAAATATATTTTTTCATATTTAAAAAAAATACTTAAAAAGATATTAACGAAAATATAGCAAAATTTACCCCTCACCTGAACTTTACTGGAAAAATAAGGAGAAACCCCTAATATTTATTTTGGGGGGCAAATTATAGAATTAAATGGGACATATTAAATTAAAATTGTTTCTAACCCATCATGGTATATATCAAATGAAAGGGCTCATTATGAAGAAATCAAATATATTTTTTTCATATTTTTCAAATAAATTAATTAAAAGATCTTAACAAAAATATAAAAAAATACCCATTCCCCCCCCTTATTTCCTAAACCATAAGATAAAAAAATTTTAAAAAATGGAAGTATACCTGAACTGTACCGGAAAAATAAGGAGAAACCCCCAATATTCATTTTGGGGGGCAAATTATAGGATTAAATGGAAAATAAAAAAATATAATTGTTTTTAGCGGGTCATGTAATTTACCAAATCACGGGGATCATTATGACGTATACAAATATATTTTTTTAATTTTTTTAAAATGAATATTTTAAAATATATTAAAAAAAAAATTAAAAAAAAATTATCCATTCCCCCCGTTATTCCCCAAACTATAAGACCAAATTTTTTTTTTCCTAAAAATATGAAAAAATCCCTAATTCTATTATTTGGCCCTCACATGATAGAAGTAAACGGAAAATCAATTATTAGAAAACCCCCCATAGTCATTTTAGAGACATATTATACAATTAAATGGAAAACAAATATTCAATTTCAAACGCATCATGTAATATATCAGATAAAATGCTCATTATGTGAATTACAAATATATCATATTTTTAAATCATTTGTTTAAAATATATTAACAAATGATTTAAAAATTTAAACACTTTAGAAATTACACTATTTAAATTTTGAAAAAATATATTTTATTTGTATTTTTTAATAATTTGAATAACAGATTTAATAATTTATAATTTAAAACTTGACCTCTTCCAATCTATATAGCCTCAAAACTCAGACAGAAGATTATAAAAGACTTCTCTGAAAGTTTATTAGTAAAATAAAACTCTAATGTTAATTTTTGGGTGCCAAATTAGAAAATTAAATACATATGTATTTTGATTAAAATCAAGCGAATCCTGAAGCAGATAAAATAAAAAGTCTATGTGTGGAAAAGCAAAATGTATATTTTTATAAATATAAAACGCTTCCTTTAAAAGATATAAGGGTAAATATAAGAAAATGCACTCAGTCCCTGCTTGTCTGAAAAACTGGAATATCAGAATCTTGAAGGTGGTACGGAACCATTAGTATGTGAGTCCCACTCGCACTTGACCACATTATTTATTCATAGTATCTTAATCATTGACAACGGGGTCTGACCTAGACCCTGAAACGTTTGGAATATACAGCAATTTTATTAACTGTGGTATTATTTCACAAGAAAGTTGTTTGAAGTTGATGCCAAGCCTAAGAAATGCATATACTTTACCTAAGAATTTAAACAGTTTTATAAATTAAACAATTTGTGTTATTAATTAATAAAGCTATTTATACGCCATATTATACACATATTTTTCAGGCTTGGAAACAACATCAAACGCAGTTTTATTGAACATATAACATCTCTTGTTTTAAGTATACAATTTAATTATTTTTTTAATTTTTAGGTCATTATTGTTACTACTGTTAAAGTCATTTATTTTTTGATGTTTAGTGATATAAAGGCGTTACTGTATGCACGTTTCTATTATTAATAACTCTGTTTTATAACACTTTTCTTTATGGACAAAACAGGGGTACTTTAGTAATAGACAAAATTCATATTTTTTTGACGAATCTCGTATACAAATAAAAAAACTAACATGTGACGATTTTATTGAAGAATATATATTTTTAAATATTTATATGATAATTTCTGGGTAACTGATCACTCTTAACTTCAAGGTTTCGTAAAAAATGCGGGTACATATAGTCATTCAGACACTCTTTATAATAATGTCACTTCATAATATACTTTAACCTCTGTCTATATGTTTGTGGACCTATTATATTTTTTTCTGTACAATTTTGTGAACCAACCTATATGACTGTAACACTTTATATTCCAACCATTCTGTATAACAATAACACTTTATATTTCAAACATTCTATCTGTATATGCGACTGCCTGTGGTGTACCCTATAAACACTTTTTGTTTGTAATTTTTTAACCGCCTAATATAACTATATTTCTATTCCGCTCTATATTTGAACCATCGTTCTTTAAAAAAAATCCCCCGTGCAACTACAATTCTTCTAAAGCCTGTATTACAACCACCTTATATGCGAAACAGTCAATAGGCTACAAATATGTTCGAACAGTTTTTAAATTAAGCTGCATAACTTTAATTATACACTCCAGTATATATGTCAACAACCCTGTATATATGCATCTGCCAAGATTTTTTGTGTCACCCTGTTAAACTATAATTCCACTCTACGCTATACTTCAATCATTCTGTATTTGTAACTGCTAAGGAGCTACCCTAGACGTATAACATTCTTTTACCATTTATTAAACTACCCCGAATAACATATTTCTATTCCGCCCTATCTTTCAATTATCATATGTAATCAACTGCTTGTGTGTTTTCCGATATAGTTTTTTATCTAGGTTTTTTCCACTCTACTCTATATTCTAACCCCCCTGTATATGCAACTTCTTATGGGCACCCAATAAAACATTTAACCTTTGAATACGTTATTTAACTTTAATTCAGAATCAGTTTCGATACTGCCAAAAGAAATTGTAGATTCTTGACTATTAAGGAAAATGCATCTTTTTTGACTCACCTCTTATACAGTTATTCATAAAAGTAACAAGTGATGATTTCCATCAAGTGCATATTTTGGTATAATTGTAAAACATTTGAAGTTATTACGACTTATAATAAACATGACTAGTTTTAAAAACTGTTATAACAAATTCGGATGTTCCCTTTATTTCCAAACTAAATGTTATTTCTGAAAAAAAAAAACTATTTTAATTCTTGGTTTATGTTGAACAGGAATATCAAATATGTGTCTCAGTTATGCAATATGTTTATTTGTCAATAATAATTAGCTCATTGGAATAATAAATGTAAGAATAAATTAAATTAATTTTCAGCAAATTTTATTCACAAACGCTGATTCAAACCTCAAGTCACTAATATGTGTAATTTATTATAAAATTTAACATTAGACAATTTAATTGGGTAAAATACAGAGTAACACAGAAAATTCTAATGATCATTTATAATAAAGTTTCTTGAAAAATTTGATTTGATTGTTTTTATTTGTATAGTTTCCTTATTGCTATTGACAAAGAGGTCTGACATAAACCTCGAAAGGGTTGGAAAGTATTGTAGGGCTGTTTCCAATAAGTATAAACATCATTTAGTAGGTTTTCAATTCTCAATAAAATTCGCTTTGGAAGTACTGTAATATAGCGAAAAAAAAATGGGAGTTTGATAATTATTATTTACGGACAACTCTAGAAAAAGATGGAATCGGTGGCTATAATATTTTACGATCTTTAGTGGATTATGTTTAAGAGTAGTGTTTCTAGACCAACTTCTAAACATTGGAACGTGAAGAACCAGGGAATTTATTTGCAGGTTCATTCCTTACTGTAGTTTAAAAGAAAATACTACAAAGTGTTGAAACATTCAAATAATGTATATGTTTCCTAAATACTCCACCCTCTATATACCATACATTTTAGTCACTCGGGTATTGATGAATATAACATCTGAAAAATATTTTAAAAAAGTTTGACCAATTGAACGTATACTGAATACTCTCTTCGAGGTGTCATTCCTTTGTACGCAAGACAATATATATATATATAAATATAATATATTGTTTCTGTCGGGAACCTTCATCAGTTGCGCATCCACAATTGAATGTCCTCTGGAGACTTCTTTATGCATTTGATGCATTTCGTTAAATTTGAAGACGCGAGATTCTCTTGAAAATCCTTGATGTCGGTCTCACATCTCGCGTCTTCAAATTTAACGAAATGCATCAAATGCAAAGAAGTGTTCGAGAGGACATTCAATTGTGGGAAGCGCAACTGATGAAGGTTCCCGACCAGAAACAATATATATTATATTTATATATAATATATATTGTCTTGCGTACAAAGGAATGACACCTCGAAGAGAGTATTCAATATATCTGACAGGTGAAGTAACCTGAAAATTTTATCGTGACATTTCTGTCCTAGGATTTAAGGGAGAACAGTAATTACACGGAACGGCTCTAGATTCGGAACCTCTGTGTACTGATTCTCTTGAAAATCCTAGATGTCGGTCTTACATCTCGCGTCTTCAAATTGAACGTATACTATTTGCCTGAATATTGGAACCATACAATTGCACGTATTTAATTTCAATGTTTTGACAGCCTATTAAATGCACAAAAGATTACACAAGAATATCCGAGAAATAAAGTAAAGAAAACTCACAAGTACATGGAATCCAGACATCCACGTATGTTTAAAGATTTGATTCAAGACTAAAAAAGATGAAAATCTTAAGATGAAATAATATTTTGTCATTGTTTGGTTTGCGGTAAAAATATTCACAGTAAATATTTAGAAC